>JAOEHY010042813.1:0-10977 GCA_025447955.1 Psilopsiagon aurifrons | reverse complement strand
TGGCTTAGCAACTTCATTTGCAGCTCCTTCAGGACCCGTGGATGGATTTCATCAGGTCCCATGGACTTGTGCACATTCAGGTTCTTAAGATGGTCTTGAACCAGATTCTCTCCTACAGTGGTCCCAGGGTCTTCATTCTCACTGTCCCTGCGTCTGCGTTCCAAGACTTGGGTGGTGTGGTCAGAGCACTTGCTAGTGAACACCGAGACAAGTCATTAAGAACCTCAGCCTTCTCCAAATCCAGGGTAGCCAGTTCTCCTGAAAGCTTCCAGAGAGGGCCCACTCTGTCCCTAGTCTGTCTTTTATTTGCTATGTACCAATAGAATCCCTTCCTGTTATCTTAAACATCCCTAGCCAAGTTTAATTCTAAGTGTGCCTTAGCTTTCCCAACCTGGTCCCTAGCTTCCCAGACAACATCCCCGTATTCTTCCCAGGCCGCCTGTCCTTGCTTGCACCTTTTATAAGACTCTTTTTGCCTTCGAATTTTCCTCAGCAGGTCCTTATCCATCCAAGGAAGTCTCCTGGCCCTCCTGCAGCACTTCCTTCTAGTTGGGATGTATTGCTCCTGAGCTTGCAGCAGGTGATCCTTGAATAACAACCAAGTCTTGGGCCCCCCTGCCTTCTAGGGCTATATCCCATGGAACCTTACTGAGCAGGTTCCTGAAGAGGCCAAAGTCTGCTCTCTTGAAGTCCAGGGCAGTGAGCTTGCTGCACACTTTTCTCACTGTCCTGTGGACATCGAATTCGACCATCTCGTGATTGCTACAATCAAGGCTGCCCTGGAGCGCCACATTTCCACCCAGCCCTTCCCTATTGGTGAGCACGAGGTCAAGCATGGCACCTCTCCTTGTTGCCTCCTCTATTACTTGCAGAAGAAAGCTGTCTTCCACACAATCGAGGAACTTCCTGGATTACTTGTGCTGGGCCGTACCATCCCTCCAACAGATATCAGGATGGTTGATATCTCCCATGAGAACAAGGGCATGCGAGTGTGAGGCTGTTCCTCTCTGGCTATAGAGTGCTTCATCCACAGAGTCCTCTTGACCAGGTGGTCTGTAACAGATCCCCACAGTTATGTTCCCCATAGCTGTTCTTTCTTTAACCTTGATCCACAGACTCTCTGTTAACTGATAACCTGTCCCCAAAGTTCCATACTCTCCAGCCTATCCCTAAGATAAATAGCAATTCCTGCTCCCCATCTGCCGGGCCTGTCTTTTCTAAACAGCCTGTAACCTTTCATTCCAACATTCCAGTCATAGGAGTCATCCCACCATGTTTCTGTGATGCCTATGATATCATATCCCCATAGATGTGAACACATCTCTAATTCCTCTGGTTTTGTTCCCCATGCTATGGGAGTTTGCATAGAGGCGTCTAAGCTGAGCTCCAAATGAAGCCGGCTCATTGGCTAGAGCAGCTGAAATATGTCTACATTGCTCTGAGCATTTATTATTATTGGTGCTGGCAATTGACTGGGAGTGTTGGGATGGAATGATGTCCTCTCCCCCAACACATCTAGTTTAAAGCATCCTTGACCAGTCTGGCAAGCCTCCTACCAAAACTGCTCTTCCCCTTCATTGTCAGACCAGCTCCACCAGCCCCCAGTAGGCCTGGCCTACTAAATTGTTTCTCATGTTCAAAGTACCCAAACCCCTGACTATAGCACCACCCTTCTAACCATTTATTAACCTGGCCAATCCTCCTCGCCTTTTTAAGGTCCTGCCCTGTATCCTGGAGAATTGAGGAAAAGACAATCCGAACTCCAGAGCCCCTAACTACCTCTCCCAGACCTCTGTAGTCTTTCTTTATGTTCTCCAGACTACTGCTATCTATATCAGTAGCACCCACATGGATCACTAGAAGAACGTAATAGTCAGTGGGACTGACTAGAGCAGGCAGCTTCTCTGCAACACCCCTGATCTGAGCCCCTAGAAGGCAACACACCTCCTTGAGACTGGGTCAGGCCGTCAGGTGGGTGCCTCTGTTCCATTCAGAGTAGAGTCCCCTACTACTATGACTCAACTATTTTTCCTGGCAGCACCAGTAGAGATCTTCTTTACCAGTATCAGCTGGTTGTTCCTGGTGCGAGTGTGTTTCCTCATCAGCCCCTGTAGGACAACAAAGAGGTTCTGTTTGAGGACATCAGATTTAGGAGGAAGCCCCTTGCTTTTAGCTGTCTTCTTCCTCCTTTTTTTGTTGGGTTTTTTTTTTTGTTTTTTCCTGTTACTGTTCCCCACCTTCCTGGGTTAGGGCCTCCTTTCCTGTGTGAGCGACAGCGGACACTTGAGGCCCCCGCGCAGCCTGGTCCTGAGGCAGCAGTGCCGCTTCCTCTCAGGTCCCTGACCCCTCTCAGCCATTGACACCGTCCCGCAGCTCAGCCCCCGCTGCAGGAGGACCTCCACCGGGGCGCACCGAGTGCAGCCCCGCCCATCGCGCACTCTCCCCTCAGCAGAGCAGTGCGGGCGCTCTCTGCACCCCGAGCTCTGCGCCGCATCCTCCCCTCTCAGCGGCTCTCTCTGTGTGCCTACGCTGACCACTGCCGGGGCAGAAAGAGCAGAGCTCCCAGACCAAGCCCTGGTCATAAGGCAAGCTCTCACCATCCTGCTCACCTGCCCGTGCAAACTGACACGTTCCTGGTCGCTCATGCTCCCCAGAGCAGGTTTTTACCCAGCCAGGACTGATGCCTCTCCTCTTGGAGCCGCACCCCATGAGTCCTTGCGCCCGTCATCTCCTGGGCAAGTCCTGTTGAAGACTTGAGGCTCCCTTGGTAGCTCTCTCTGCTCTGAGTAGAGGCTCCTGGATGGTAAGCTTCTGCAGTGGGACACTGAGCTTCACCAGGTGCTGAAGGCTGCCTCTCTCGAGGTACTCACCTCAGCAATTATGTTAATAAGCAAATATGTTAGTAAGAAGCCTCAGTATGTCCATATATAGAGCTCATTAATACTAGAGAAATAGAAAAAGGTGATTGCATGATTTACTTACGAAAGGACCTCTTGGAAGGCAGACGCAGAACTGTGAGAATGAAGACCCTGGGCCCACTGTAGGAGAGGGTCAGGTTCAAGACCATCTTAAGAACTGGAACATATACAAGTCCATGGGACCTGATGAAATCCATCTGCGGGTCTTGACGGAGCTGGCAGATGAACTTGCTAAGCCATTGTCCACCGTATTTGAAAAATCATGGCAGTCAGGTGAAGTTCTCGACGACTGGAAAAAGGGAAATAAACCCCCCATTTTCAAGAAGGGGAAAATGGATGGCACAGGGAGCTATAGACCAGTCAGCCTCACCTCTGTGCCTGGCAAAATCTCGCAGTGGATTCTCCTGGAAGGCATGCTGAGGTACATGAAAAACAGCAAGGTGCTTGGTGACAGCCAGCATGGCTTCCCTAAGGGGAAATCCTGCCTGACCAATCTGGTGGCCATCTATGATGGGGCTACGGGACTGATGGACAGGGGTAGAGCAGTTGATATCTACCTGGACTTGTGCAAACTGTTTGATGCTGTCTCACATGACATCCTTGTCTCTAAGTTGGAGAGACATCAATTTGATAGGTGGACCACTCTGTTGATAAAGAACTGGCTGGATGGCCGCACGCAAAGAGTTGTGCTCAATGGCTCAATGTCGAGCTGGAGGCCAGTAACGAGTGGTGTCCCTCGGGGATCGGTGTTGGGACCATTCTTGTTCAACATCTTTGTTGGTGACATGGACAGTGGGATTGAGTGCGCCCTCAGCAAGTTTGCCGATGACACCAAGCTGGGTGGTTCAATTGATATGTTGGAGAGAAGTAATGCCATCCCCAGAGGACCTTGACATGCTTGTGAGGTGGGCTGATGTCAATCTGATGAAGTTTAACCATGCCAAGTGCTACACATGGGTGGGAGCAATCCCAGACACAGCAAGCTGGGCAGAGAAGAGATTCAGAGCAGCACTGTGAAGAAGGACTTGGGGGTGTTGGTTGATGGAAAAATGGACATGAGCCTGTAGTGTGCTCTTGCAGCCCAGAAAGCCAACCGTATCCTGGGCTGCATCAAATGGAGCGTGACCAGCAGGTTGAAGGAGGTGATCCTGCCCATCTACTCTGCTCTCGTGAGACCTCACTCGGAGTATTGTGTACAGTTCTGGTGTCCTCAAGATAAAAAGGACATGCAACTGTTGGAGCAAGGCCAGAGGAGGGGCACAAGTATGATCATGGGACTGGAGCAGCTCCTATAGGAAGATAAGATGAGAAAGTTGGGGCTGTTCAGCCTGGAGAAGAGAAGGCTGTGTGGAGACTTCATAGCAGCCTTCCAATATATGAAGGGGGCCTGTAAGGATGCTGTGGAGGGACTCTTCATTAGGGACTGTAGTGATAGGGCAAGGGGTAACGGGTTCAAGCTTAAACAGGGTAAGTTTAGATTGAATATAAGGAGGAAGTTCTTTACTGTGAGGGTGGTGAGGCACTGGAATGGGTTGCCCAGGTAAGCTGTGAATGCTCCATCCCTGGATGAGTTCAAGACCAGGTTGGAGACAGCATTGGGTGACATGTTTTAGTGTGAGGTGTCCCTGCAAATGGCAGAGGGGTTGGAACTAAATTATCTGAATTTCCTTTCCAACCCTGAGTATGCTATGCTATGACTTGGGTGGTGTGGTCAGAGTATTTGCAGGTAAAGACTGAGTCAAAGAAGTCATTAATAACCTCAGCCTTCTCCAAATCCAGGGTAGCCAGTTCTCCCGATTGCTTCTGTAAGGGATCCACGTTGTCCCTAGCCTGTCTTTTACTACTTGGTGGGTAATGTGGGAAAATGGGGAAGTCGGATGTGTACCTCAAGGGGATTTGATTTTAGGGGAAAACAGCCAATGAACTCAATTGTATTGTTGCCTGCTATGTAGCACTTTTATAGCCCGCCAACTAGATGTCTTCAGGTCAGAAGCAACTGGCCTGACTTCCCTCTGACTGTCATCCCAACAAGGAATGAACTTTGATGAAACCAGAGAAGGTCTGCAGTATTATCAGCAGGCAATGATCCAACAATGCACACAGCCTCTGCTGCTCTGAAAGGCCGTTACAAGGGATGGAGCCTGACATCATGGACCAGATGAACTCAGCCGCTTTATAGAGATTGGTCCATGCACTAGGGAATGATCTCTCTCTCTTTGTGTGTGTGGGAATGTATATAAATATATATATATATGTATGAGACAAGAGTGATGGTATATTGAAAAATGTGGGATCTGTGCATGATGTGAACGGTATGGAATAAGGGGTGGTTACTGCCCTGGGTTCAGCAGTAGCAGTCATTATTTACCCTTCTTAGTAGCTGGTGTAGTGCTGTGGTTTTGACTTTCGGCTTAGGAACAGCGCTGATAACACCAATGTTTTTAGTTGTTGCACTAATGTTTAGTCTGACCAAGGACTTTCTGAGTCTCATGTTCTGCCAGGGAGGAAGGGAAGCCTGGAGGAAGCAGAGATGGGATACCTGACCCAAAGTAGCCAGAGGTTTTCCATTTCACAGCACATCATGTATGGTGATGTGGGCACAAACATGGGGGCAGTTACCCCGAAGGGCTGATAACTGCTTGGGTTGGGACAGGTATCAGTCAGTGAGTGGTGAGAGGTTGTATTCTCTTCCCTTGTTATTTCCCTTATCATTATTATTATTGGTGGCAGCAGTAGTGGTTTGTGTTATACCTTAGTTACAGGACTGTTCTTATTTCAGCCTGTGGTAGTTACATTCTTTTGATTCTCCTCCCCAACCCTCTGTGAGTGGGTGGAGGAAGCAGGGGGAGTGAGCAAGAGGCTGTGTGGTTCTGGGTTACTGGCTGGGCTTAAACCACGACATGGGTTTAAACTCAAACAGGGAAGTTTAGATCAGATATAACGAAGAAGTTCTTTACTGAAACAGGCTGCCCGAAGAAGTAGTGGATTGTCCATTACTGGTGGCGTTCAAGGTCCAGTTGGACAGAGGCTTGAGCGACATGGTCTAGTGTGAGGAGTCCCTTCCCATGACAGGGGGGCTGGAACTTGATGATCTTAATGTCCTTTCCAGCCCTAACTATTCACTGATTCTATGATTCAATGTACTTTTCTGTTGGCTTGTTAGGGGAAGATTAGTATTGTAAAAAAGACATGTATATATGCATAAGCTTTCACAAGCATAATATTTAAGTCAAGGATATGTGTTATTTTTTACCCTATATTATATCATAGCACATTAATACTGTAATGAGATTTTTTTTTTCAAAATATATTTTTTAAAAATGCCAACTTTACATAAATATTATTTAATTTTTTAAAACTCTTTCATACATAGTACTTCTTCTGTTATCATAAAAGGTCTTTTTTCAGATACTTATTAGTTTGCTATTGATACTAGTTCTAGTTATAGCAAATAAAAAATATTATTACAAAAGTCATGTACGAAGTCTGAGAAACCCAGTTCAGGATTATTTTCTCTCAATGGGAAATATTTCAACATATAAGCTATTGCTTTTCCCGTTAGGAAATAAACAAATAAATGAGAAAATCAAGTAGATTTTTATGATCAACAATTAGGTAGCAATTCTTTAAGGCATGAACGGGCTGCACTTACAGCAACCCCATTAAGGAATAACTGAGGCTGTGGCTATGCATGCATTCACACTGCTTTTGAAAATATACTCCAGAATGAATATTTTTTGTATGTACAATAAGTTCACACATGATGCTTTGTTGCCCACTGGGTCATCACTGTCCTCAGTAGAGAAATGAGGTACGCACACGTTTTTCCATGAGGAAGGTGGTGTTTTTATTAAATAATATGCAATGTTAGAAAACTTTGAAAGGAATTTTAAAGGCATTTGCAAATTACTTAAGTCTAAAACTCACCTAGCAGCAAAGAATACAGAGAAGGTAACAGAGAAACTGCTGTTCATGTAATTTTTATAGCTTCTTACATATTCATGTTCCAAAAGGACTGCTTTCACAGAAGCCCACGCTCATCTAATCAGACACTTTGTAAGTAAAAATGCATGGACTTTAAACCAGCTTTTCATATTGACTTTTTTCCTGGTTTTTAGTTTTTTTTTTGTTTGTTTGTTTTTGTTTTTTGTTTTGTTTGGGTTTTTTTGTTTGTTTGGTTGGTTTTATTTGTTTTTCTGTTTGTTTAGATTTGGTTTTGGTTTTTTTTTGGGGGGTTGCCTTTTTTGCTTTGGGTTTGTTTGGTTTTTTTTATGATTGAGTGTTTCAGCAATCCAGCAATGGTAGACATGTATAAATGTATAATGTGATGGATTAGATTGTAATGCAGTCTGGATGCATATGGAGGTGGTGCCCTTCAGTGGAAATCCATTTTAATGTCAAAAGGAATCTGTTGGAATTAATATTGCATTGTCCAGGTAACAGATAAAATATTACAGTAGTTTTTCATTTGAAAAAAAAGTCTAAAATAATCTTGCTTCTAATTATAACAATTCTGACAAAAGATAAAGCTACTTCTACTGAGCAAATATAAAAAAAAAAAAAAATCCAAAATACTAGTACCTTGCTTGGGTTTGGATTCCTGCTTTGAGCCTGATTTTAAAATAGGAATTTTAAAGAATTTGTTAAAGAAGATTTACTCTCTTCATAGTTTGTCAAAGCACATTATAAAACCAGCAACAAGCTTACACCTTACACAGACATGCATGAATTCGGGGCCTGTCAACCAGGAGAACTTGGGAAAGTTAAACAAAAATAGCTGAAAGGTGTGAAAGTAAAGCATGTTATGTAAAGTGCATTACAGTTCTGTGTGAGTACACTCACTGAAAACCAATATCACTAGTCCCAAACATTCTGCAAATAAAAGTTCCTGCTCTCTCTTGAATTCCCCCAAATTGTTAAGATAGACAACTTAGTTTTTCAGCATTCTGGTTTTAGTTTCAAAGTTTCTTCCACTGTGGTTAAAGTTTTGCTTCAAAAACAAGAGAACTAATGATTTCATTTTAGAAATGGCTTATATTTAAATTCCTTGTGGCTATAAGCCCCAGAAAAATAAACCTTTAAAAAAAAAAAAAAATCCTCAAAAGATATTTGGATCAGAGAAAAAGCTGCAAGAGCACATTCAGCTCCCTTAATCTTGAAAAATTACTTTTCTCTTATATTAATACAATAATCTTAAGTGACCTCTCCTGTATTATGCCCAAAATTCTAAAATAAAAGAAGTTTCCCATATTTCTGGTACATGCAATTCCTGTCAGCATATTAATTGGTCCCTTTGTTTTTATTTGAATCAAGGTTGTCCCAAAATCTTGTACCACCATATTCTGATATTCATGTAATATTTGAAGAGTCACAGATTCTTTTATTTATGTTTGGGGTTTTTTTTTTTCAGAAAGGTTCTTCTGGTTTATGGAGAGAGTTATCCAGTACTGTAGATTCCCAAAAGGATAAATGCAATATACCTGCAAGAGCATAGTCTACACATTTGGGTTGCATCAAATTAATGCTAATGAATTGTTTAAATCCTTTTTTGCTAACTTCAACCTTCAAAAAGGATCTCTCTCCAGTACTTCATTATTTATTGATTTTTTTCCCCCAACTCAAACTGCTTCAAAATGCAAGTTATATTCAAGCTGCCTGTCAAGTATTACTGTGAGTGCCAACTAGATATTTTCCTCTCTTTTCTAATTAGATAACACAGCTAATTACTGTTGTCTGTGGAATCATGTTTGATTGGCAGCTTGAATGTAAATGGAAACCATCATTTCAGATTATATTGTATAAACATTTGGATTGGGGATGTGCAAGCAGAGAAACTTCAACATAGGGAAATTTATATGTTAGATAATAAAACTTACCTGTGTTTCATGGCTATCTAACCTCAGCCAAATTCCTGCCAAATACCCACAATATTTTCCAAGAATGGTTTTGGCAAACTACTCATCAGAAAAATCAGATATGTGTTGGAATATGCACAGAAAACAGAAAAACCACATGTCAAAGTAAAGTAGCCTTTGGATGCACTTTAAAGCCCCTCTAGATTAAGTCTATAAAAACTTAAGGAAACAGAGATGTAATACATAGTACATAAGCATAAGAATGACAAGATGTTAAGACTAAGTTCCAAAATATCTCTTAAAATACTTTATACAAATTAATTTCAGACATATTAGGATTATTCATAAAAGTAACCTGCATTAGGTCATGAACATTACCAGCATGTCAGATTTCACAGTTGTACTCCAGAATTGCCTCTCCAAGATTCCTTCATCTGTCTTTTGCATTTGATCTTAAAAAAGAAATAATTGAGTGTGTTACATAAGTACCAAGGTCAAAAGATAAGATACATGAACTGGAGAGGGAGGAGGAAACTGAGTCCTGATTTTTTTCCCCAAAAATATTTTATTCAGGACATGAAAACCAGAACAACACAAGAGCCAGTAGAAAGGATTAATATCTGCCTGAAACATTTATTTAGCAAACTTACATCCTTACTTCCTTTACCTTTTGTTTATCTAGTGCCTTACTAAGTTAACATAACAGCTGCTCTTCAGATTCCCAGGCCTTTATTTAAATGCTCATAATTCAATTAATGAAGACATGTGGGGAGCGTTCAGAATTACCACTGACTCATTACAAGCCCTGCTGGACAATTCTAATGGCTTCAACATATAGCCAAGAAGTGTTACAATGCTGAGTTCTTTTTCAGAAGAAATTTGGAAACCCTCCTAATTCTGAAGTTTTATATGGTCTTTTTTTTCCTGCCAAAGGTACCAAGTAAAAATCCTTTTAAATTTTATTCTCACACTTTTGTGTTCATGAAACTGACATCTCTAAGCTTCATGCTTGAAGAAAAAAAAATCATAAGTACTATTCAAATAATTTCAAAAAAGAATCTTTATATATATATTGAAAAAAACATAATGAAATGTAGTCACAATCAAAAAGTCTTTGTTTTGTGAAGTTCTATTTTTCTTGCAGAAAATTATTGTAAAATGTTCTGTTGAGTTTACCAGATATGGAAGTTGCAATTTAGAGTTGTAATTCCCTGTCAGAGGACTGAGCAGCAAACTTTAAGTCAAATTTTTTTCACTGAAGCTAATTCTAAAGTTTCTGCCTGATTGTTACAAAGAATTATTCTGACACAGCCAAAATATTCTGTGCCTTGTCCTCTGCTATACATAGGGAGAACTATGTTCCAGAATATCACACATTGTCTCTTGAAATACATCATTCAGGAACAATGACATCTGGCAATAAATGATGCAAAATATGACTTTATGTGGCAATTCAGGCATTGAATCCTGTTGAATTACTTACTGGCAATTTCAGTACTGAGTGTTTTCCATTTGTGAAATTTTTGAGGCTGAGATACTGCAGAATATTGCATGATTTATTTCTTGGGTCTTCTCTCCTTTGAACCTACCTGAAGAGTTCTACTATCTGAAGTCCCTAATTTATTCACAAAGTAGAGACCTCTCACATTAAATTACTCTTTCTGGCCTGTAATGTTTGCTTGCAATTTGGCATAATTTGTACCACAAAAAAAATCCAACTCTGATAGACTTATGTGTAAAGGATGCCTTTGTAATAAATATTCTTGCATCTATACAATCTCAAAAGCATATATAATTTTGACGTCTGTACATTAAACATTTTTCACATATTCAATGTGCAGCTACACAATGTTTATTTCTGAAAACACAAACCTCATCTTTACTGTGATTCAGTAAAATCTCATTTCTTTTTAAAGTTTGTATCATGTACTATTGTGCTTGTCTAATTATTTTACTATGAATAGATTCACTCCAGATTTATTAAATATAAGACTTGCCCCTCTACTCTGCTCTCATGAGACCTCACTTGGAGTATTGTGTACAGTTCTGGTGTCCTCAACAGGTGCAAATGCAGCTGTTGGAACAAGGAGGGCCATGAGGATGATCAGGGGGCTGGAGCATCTCCCATAGGAAGATAGGATGAGAAAGTTGGGGCTGTTCAGCCTGGAGAAGAGAAGGCTGCATGGAGACCTCATAGCAGCCTT
>JAOEHY010042812.1:1893-16487 GCA_025447955.1 Psilopsiagon aurifrons | reverse complement strand
CCCCTTCAGGCACTGGAGCTGCTCTGAGGTCTCCCCTTCAGGAGCCTTCTCTTCTCCAGGCTGCCCCAGCCCCGCTCCAGAGCAGAGCTGCTCCAGCCCCTGCAGCATCTCCATGGCCCTCCTCACTCCCATCTTGGATCTTATTCACCCTCCTCCTGACGCCTCTGCACAATTCAAAACATCCCAGCACATCTCATTGCCTCCTCCAGGGCCTTTCCCAACAAGCTCAGCTCTCAGGGATTAGAAAACGCCTTTTTAGCCTATTTGTCACTCCTAACCTCTAAACAGTATCTTGGATGCTCAGGCCTGCTCTCTAGCTCTAGGACCAGTGCATCCAAGGCCATATGCAGCAAAAGAGCTTGTAAGTGCGGGTTACACGCAGCAGCAAAAGGAAGAAGGAAGATGAGGAGCAGAGCTGGGCATGTTCCACGGGCAGCCTGTGCCTTTGAATCTGCATTTTAACTCAGGCTTTGTTTAGCCATTAAAAGCAGATGTGCCACAGGCCTTCCATCAGCACAAATGCTTGATCAGCTCACAAGATAGCTGCCGAAAAAAGAGCACGAGTGTTTATGCCCCGTGCAAACAACACACATAAATGCTGACTAATCCTTGTAAGATGGGAAGTAACTGTATTACTGGTAATTAGCAATTAAATTACTTGGTAATTTCTTGGATTTAAATAGTAATAGAACTTTAAACAATGCAAAGCGAATCAGGGCTTTAGCATTTAATTACCAAGCTCTCACATTAATTATTTAGCAAGTGGGCAAATAAGCTCCTGCAAAGAAATCCATTGCTGCAATTAAGTGATTTTAAGTTGTTTCTTTGGCTTGCTGTCCTGCTTGCCACCATTCATGTGCAGCAACATGCAGACTGGTGCCTGGGTATGGTGTCCCTGCCCATGTCAGGGAGTTGGAACTGGATGAGCTTCAAGATCCCTTCCAAGCCAAACTGTTCTATGATTTCTGTATGTGATGGAGCTGAATTCCCCAGAAGAAGAATCCAGGCTGGCTGCAAACACGCGCGAGTTGGATTGCCCACCCCAGGCTGCCCAGCTCCCTTGGCATGCTGCAGCACAGTGGCCCTGCACATGTAGAGCCAGCACCAACAAGCTACCCTAGAGGAGGGTTTTAAACAAGGAACTGAGGAAAGCATGAGCATCTCCAAAACCCACCTGCCCCCAGCACTGAAATGAATCTGAGGATGCCGAGAACAGCCTGGAGCTTTGTCAAAATTCAGCTTTAGTGGATTGTCCAAGAACTCCATCGCCCATCTGCATCTCACTCATCTCTGACCTAAATCTCATTACCTGCAGATTAAGCTGATCACTTCTCATCTTGTCCCAGCAGACACAAAGAACAATTGATCACTTTATAACAGCTTTATGCGTTGGGAAGAGTTCTCTCCCTTTCTTTGCTAATCAAGTCCAGCCTGTTCTGCCAGCCCCTTGGGTCCTTCTTAACTCTCTCCAGTCCTGCTGCTTCCTCCAGCTGGGTGGGAGTGATGTTTGGAACACACAGGGCTCTGCAGAAGGATGCATCTCAAGCAGGGAACCAGGCCACCCAGGAAAAACTCTGCCAAGGTTCCCTGCTCCCACACTTCTACATCACTTCCCAGTTTCTAAGCATATTTCTCAGGTCTGGTGGAACACAGAAAAACCCAATAAGAAGATAACAATTGCAAGAGGAGCATCCTATCCTATCCTGTCCCGTCCCATCCCATCCTGAGCCTGCTTGCTAAGGGTTGCTGTCTCTACTTTGCCTGGGACACAGTCAGACAGGGCTGGATTGCACCACACCGTGCAGAAGGAACAAGTCCTTCTGAGATCAGTCAGAGGGGATGAGCTGGAGCCTGGCACTGTCTGTTCTTGAGCTGAAATGGGATCGCTTCTGGACAGGCCTCCTGCTCAGACAGTGGCACCACCACCAAAGCCCAGCGCTTGCCAGGCAGCATGTTCAATTGCAGCTTCAGTGGAAAAGAGAATCACAGAGTCATAGCAATAGGTAACATCAAGAGAGGCAGCATTAACTGAATGCATTGCCCTGCTCAGGTGGTACCCTTCAGCCTTTGGCAGCAAAAATACTTCCAAATCAGCAAACACCTCCTTGAGGACTTGAATTATTCATGCCATTTTTGGCAAGAGAACTCCAGCTTTGCCCAAAGCTGCTCCATTTCTCCATTCCAGCAATGGCAACCTGTGAAATCAACCCCCTTGGCTGCTCTGGGCTTCCTGTCTGCTGGCAGGCAAGAGCATGGAGGAGAAGGAAGTAGGCGGAATTGCACAGGATGCTTTTCCTAGCAAGGACTGTGCCTTTCTCGCCCCGTAGCTCAGCTTGAGGTTAACAGCAAAGACAGGAACAAGCTCCTGGGGAGTTTTTGTCACTCTTCTGCTCAGTGACAAGGAACCCAAGGACTGGAAGGGACCCAGGAGCCAGCCTGGTCTGGTGCAGTCAGACCCTTCCAGAGTAATCTTGGCTGTGGTGGGGATATGAGCATCCACAGCTCAGGATATAGGTGGCTGCAGCCCACTCTACACTGCTGGCATATTCAGATGGCCAAGCCACAGTGCCGGGAACTCACCCATAACCTGGCTCCTGTATCTAGGTCCTGGGCTGCGTTAGAAAGGGCATAGACAGGAGGTAAAGGGGGCAACTGCTGAACAGAGGGGAGCACCCATGAAAGCACACAGAGGAGGTGTCCCACCCAACTGGAAAGCACTCCCGGTGTTCAATTCAGGAGCTCCCACTCTTCGGAAGAGAAGTCCAGCCCTGCTCAGGCCTCTTCACTGGAGAGGACTATCCCATCCATTCAAAGACAGTAAAGGCTTTGACCCAGTTCTAAGTGTCTCCTGCCAAGCTCAGAAGGTAGTGAGAAGGAACCAGCAGCCAGGAAGGGCAAAGCAAACTGCATAGCCAGAGCCCCACAAAGAGGTAAGCTGATGAAAAAGCCTATAAAGAGCTTCCTCTGCAAAGGGCCTGACAAGTGTTTTCCAACAGAGCATCCCCACACAATCATAAATGCAAAGGGAGAATGAAGTTTTCAAAAGCCAGCATGGGCCAATTGCTCTCATTATGGAATGTCAAAGGCAAAAAGAGCCACCACCCTGCTTCTGGCATCTGAAGGCTCTGGGATTTATCCCTTCCACCCCTCCAGCTCAGAGGCAAATGGAAGAAGGAGAGGGAGGGGGAAAAGTAAAGGCAAAGCCTTGCTGGAATTGGTCTGCATCTTCCACAAAGCACCCCGACTGTTAGCAGCCTGCAGGGTTAGTGTAGGGAAGCTGCAATCCCCTGCAAGAGCTTTTACTTGGAGACCATCCCTCCAATCTTTGCAGACAGGAGCATGACATTGCAGGACCAAGCAAAGACCTGAGGGGCTGAAGCAACCAACAATAGCAACCCCAGGACAGAGCTTCTCTGCAGCTGCTGTCAGCTGAGATGAGCTGATAAAGATGCAGATCGATTCCAGGTCTCCAGCCTGTGTGAATCGATGCTGTTCTCGTGACTGGAGCAGATTGCTACTAACTCAAGTAATGTTATCTACCATCAGCAGCAAGAGACACAAGCTGCAGGAAGCCAGGGTATCCCATTTCTGCTTCGCTTAGGGAAGGTGCTCATCAAATCTCACTTCGGCCACAGTCCCCAGCATCTGAAGGCCTCCCTTAGCCCGACCTGGACATGGGAAACCATGAACCCACTACAGATACAGCACTGCCCCGGATCACAGCAAGGGCTCAAGCAGATCCCTCTGACCCTGTTGTCATCTCCTTATCCCAGCTGTAGCCAGAACTGCCCACAACTTCCCCAGTGTGACAGCATGGCCAAGGATGCAGCCATGAGGGAACGGGGGGATGAGTGACACAAACAGGACAGCCAGGCTAAACATTCCTGCCTGGCCTGATGGCTTTTTAGCGTTAATGGAGGCCCAGGACTTTGCTTTTGTAAACCAGTGGCTATAAACAGCTCAGATATTCACCCAGCACAGGGCAAGGTTCTCTAATCCCTACTGTGAGCTTTTTCAGCAGCACAAAAGACAGCCCTGATGTTTGATGCTGCCTGTTATATTCATCTGCAGATATTTTGGTGCTAATGCACCCTGGGGATCTTCTGGATGCATCAAAAGATCACCTTCAGACCTGGAAAGGGTTGCTAGCTCTGCATCCCACTGCAGCTCTCACAGCTGGACTCTGCAGCTCTGGTCTTCAGCATATAAAATCAGGGGGAAACAAACCTACCCTGTTCTCTTCTCACGGTTAGGGACCCTGACTGGGGGACCAGAGCAGCAGCATCACCCCTGCAGCTCAGCACAGGGGTGGCTTCAGCCCTCTCTTACCTGGGTCACAATCACAGACCCCCACATAAGGCTGCCCACATCAGAAGCCCAGGCTCATCAGAGCCATGGGGCACTTTGCCATGGAGCCAGCGTGTTCAGAGCAACCAAAGGCACTTGGCTCCTGTGGGATGGTTCCTTCTGTATGGGGTTTATCACCTGAAGCCCTTTCCCAAAGCTCAGCACTCGCTGTTAGATCTTTGCGGAGGGTCATGATGCTTTTTATCCTGAGTCCTGTGGCTGCTGCCATTCACCACTGGGGAGGTGGAATTCAGGATCAATCCCATATTCTGGAAGAGTCAAACCTGCATCTGTGAGCCTGGGAAGCAGAGCACGAGGTGCAGTGGGAGGGAAGAGCATCTCCAGAGCTCGAGCCACAAGCAACAAAGACACCCTATTCCTTTCAGCCCACTGCTGAAACACTTCCCCCTTCCCACATCCACTGCGCCAGCCTCATGCTGTGTGTGCAGAGCAGGAACAGGCATGGACAAGCCGGAGAGGCAGGACTGAGTGTCTGCACCTATGGAACCAGGAGAAAGACCATGATCCATGGAGACCTGCGTCCCATCCTTTGGGCTGCAGTGAGGTCAGCTGCCACTGAGCTAAGCTCCAGCCAGCTGCCAGATATCTAAGCTCACAGGGCAGTGCTGGTCTTGCCTGTGCTCCCCTTGCGAACTGCACAAGGCCCCTTGTGCCAGGACACTATGTGCCATCGCGATGCCAAGCACTTGTCATCGCTTCTTGATTTGCTTCCCTGCCACATAGCAACCGAGAAATGCATCCCCATGCTCATTCCTGGAAGCATGTTGGCACACTAGGATGTGTGGCTGGTCCGAGTCCTGCTGACTCCTCCAAGACTGCTCTTACTGGAAAAGAGAATCACGACCCAAAGACACGTGGTCTCTACCCAAACCCTGGCACCTCCAGGGGACAACAAGAACTCCTCTGGCTGATGGAGATGATGCTCTCTCCCTTGTTATCAGCTCTCTTCTTGCCCCAGCTCCAGTCTCCATTGTCATTTATGTCAACCCCATCAAGCAAAGACCAGCTCTACTGGTGTGACTGGACCCATGGCACAGGTCTCAGTCACCATCCACCTCCCCACTGGGTTTATTGGAGCTGACACTTCCCCCAAACCTTGCTTGCAGCCCATGTGCTGCACACAGAGGTTGTGCCCTGCTCCTCCTCCATCACCTCCGTACCCAGATTCAGGAAAAGTGTCCCTGTGGCCCTCTGTCAATGAGCAAGGCTTGGCCAGCTGCTGGGAGAAGGAGGTGTGGGGCAAGTGGTCTGCATCCAGCATGTGGATCAGCATCACTGGATTCCAATGCAGGATTAAACCAGGAGGCTGCCCCAGGCAAAGAACAGGGATGAAGGAGGGGAATAAGAGAGAGTGTTATAAAACCAAGACCTTGAAACAGGCAAGGAAAACTAGCCTGCACTGCTCACCCTTCCAGGCCTTAATCCCTTTGTTAGCACACATGCCCAATGCAATTAAAGACAAAGTCCCAAATCTGCAATGCAGACCATCTGCACCAGCAAAGGGGCCTCTGAACTCATCTCTGCATTTCCTGGTATCTCTCAAGCCAAGGAGCATTTCCCATATCACCCCGTTCTGTGCGACTGGCCCCCAAGGTCAGCTGCACCCCACGCTCAGGGACTGGGCTCTGTGGAGAAGCCCCAGGTATTGAGGAGGGATGGGGACAGGCTGGTCCAGCCAGAGGAGATCTCTGGGGCAAGCGTGGCTGGAGCTGCTTACACACAACCAGTAGGAACAATGGCAAAGGCAATGAATGGAGATTGTATGACCAAGTTTTCTCGTCACTGGGTCTCTGCACCCGCCCCTGCAGGTCTCCTCATTCTAGATCTAGACAAAGGCTGTAGACAAGCTCCATCTGGCCTGAACCAGGATTGCAGAACCTGCAACCCTGCAAGATCAGAACAACTTGCTGGCAGGTTTACCTCCACCTGAAGCCCTTACATCTTCCTCAGTATCTTCCCTACTAGAAGGTGGGAGATGGGTCCATAGTTCCTGTTACCTGAGCATCACACGTTCAGCAGGCACATCTCACATACCTTAATCAATTCCAACATCTCCATCACTTCATAGAAAACACCCACAGCCTTTGCCTTGGCTGACTCATGCAAGCTCCCGATCCCTCCTTGCTGGCCACCAGGAGAGAGCATTGTGGGCTCCACAGCGATTTTTAACCTTAACTCCCCAAGCACTGCTGGAGTTAGCACTACACCAACATCTCACACCCCACAAGCAGAGCCTTCATCCCACATCCCCCACACCTGGGCCATCCAGGAGCTCAGTGCCACAGGCAAAATTTGCACAGTGAGGGAAAACAAAACCACTTCTGCAGAGGAAGTGTGCGACCACACATGTATATGGCTCATATGGCACAAAGACACATGTACATGTGTGGGCACACACTTCTGTACGGGTGCGCACATCTGCCCATGTGCCGCTGCTCAGATATGCACTGAAGAGCATCAAATAGCTCTGCTTCTCCCCAAAGGCAGAGTGTTTATCCACTTATGGTTGCTGCTCTTGGCCTATCACTTTCTGGGCTATTATTGCCTTAGATTTATTTCTCTCTTTAATACATGGAAGAATTGATATGCTGGGAGCATCAGCGCCTCGAGCTGCTTCCATAGCCACCTTGCTTGAAGCTTGTGCACACTGCAGCACAGGTCTGGGTTGGTGCTGCTGCTGGGGTAGCAGAGCTGTGTGATGGGGACAGACTGTCACTGCCATCAAAAGCAGTGCTGTTCACCCATAACAAGTGAGCAGGGGTGATGCCTGGTTTGGAGGCAGTCAAACAGCACAGAAATGAGGACTGCAAGGGATAGAACTTATGGGGAGAAACACCTCCAGTGTCCTTGCTTGGAGAAACAGCCTGTGAAATCGCTGCTGATAGGGGACCTGGAAGCTTGGACACGAAGTAGAAACACTGAGCTAACAAACCACAGCTGCAATCACTGCACATCTTAGGAGGGGATAAAGAGATAAATAAATGAATCAAGGAAACAGGTCCCACAGGATCTACAGAAGAGGGAATTAAGGCTGCTCAAGCTGCGCAATGGCATTAAGCCCCGTGCCTTCATGGGTCCCCAGAGAAAGGTCCTTGCTTCTGTGGCTTCACTCCCTGCATCTACTCCCATCCCTCCTGCCTTCCCAGGGAAGCAGCAGCACGTGCTGAAGAGAAAGGACACACAGAAAATACAGCTCTTGTGGGACATGGAAAGCACAGCGCAGCGAAAAGGAGTTGCCTGGAGGAAAGCCTGGCCATGCAAAGTCATGCCAATGGATGCCTCCCCATGCCATGTAATGGAGCAACTCCCTCAGGATGCTCCGAGCACGCTGCTGAGCCCAAACTAAGCTGGGAATATGAGGCCTGGGGCAACACTCATCCCTCCACGGCAATTGCAGGACTGTAAGGCAGGGGAAGAGGGCTGCTTTAGCCCATGCATCTCCACACAAGCAACCAGCCTGCTGCTTCCAACAGCTCCCAGGACTTCAGCTGATGCTTTATTATCCACATGGGCTCCTGGTACTTAGGATATCATTACAGCTACCATTACAAAAGGCAACGGACCCTGCTTGGGTCTCTTCTGTAGGCAAAAGGACTATGTAAGCCCATGTCAAGATTTTGGGACCTGAACTTATGATGTTCAAACCCCAGCACCGGCTGCATTTTAACCCCCATCTCTCTCACTACCCACACCTGCTGTCACCCCATAGCATCTCTCTGCCCATCCTAGCAGATCCAGCAGCATCTTCCTCCATTAATCCACACAGCTCCCCTGAAGCTGGTAGAGCTCTACCAACCGGCATGGACAATCCAGGGGTGCCAGCTCTGCCCCTCCATGTGTCCAGATCCCTTCTGTCTTAGCGCATTCCCCACAAACCAAAAGCAAGAGCTCTTTTAGCCAAAGGGCTCTGAGTGCATGGAGCCACACATCAGAAACCACTTCATGACAGGGAGAAAGGACATTAAATCCATGACATCCATGTGATGCTGCCAGAGGTGAGCACAGTTCACAAGCCCATGCCTGTGGTACCTGGTCCACCTGGCCAAGAGCTACTGATGACAGCGTTCAGCCAAGACACATGAAGTGAGGCCCATGGTGAGATCCAGGTGCTACGATAACACTCTCCCAATGGTCTAGCCCTACCACAGAGCAATGGATAGGGCTAGAACCCACTCTGCAGCTCAGGAGTTCAGAATCTGGCTCTCGAAGGGACCACCATCCCCTGCACTCCTTCCTGGGAGCTCCACACCAGCTTGTTCCTCCGCAGGCATCGCGTTGACTGGAGGCTGCTCCTGGATCTCACCTAAGAGCCTGAAGATGAGATCAGCACAGCCCACACCTAGGATGAGTGTGACAGGAGCGTTGGCATCTCCAGCACCTCCGTACCGGAGGCCAGATGGGAGATCTGGTTGTTCATGCCCTTCTCCCTTGCAAAACTGGCATTAAGGTGTGGAGACACCAACCTCTACATGTGTGGGCAACATCTCCTGTAGGCAGAACAGACTCCCACCACCACAGACTCCTGGTCCCACAGAGCTACACTGCTTCCCCAAAGCCATCGAGCCACAGCTCCAACCCAGAGAGAAACAACAGCTAGAAATCATTCCTACGGCCAGCATCATCCCTTTACCCCTCAACCACTGCCCCAGTGCTAACTGACCAGTGATGCTCTGGGACAGCACCCAGAGCAGATGGGGATGAGCAGGCAGAGAAGAGGTTAGTCATGACCTGGACCTCAAAGAGTGGGAAGCCACTAAGGTGCCCATGTTCAGGAATGGGGCTGAGCAACCCCAGGTCCTTGCTTTCAAAGCCCACACTGCTTAAAGAAGGGCAGGAGAACACATGCTGCCCCAAATCTGGGGCCCACCACACTTAAACACCTTCTGTTCCAAAGCGTCCTCCATGCCTCTGCGCCTGCCCCCACTGCAGCACCACTGCACTATGGTCCCTTCCAACCCAACCCATTGTAGGTTTCTATCAGGCAGGCTGCTCCAGCCCAGGTGTTTCTTTGAAGAAGACATCAGCTCACAGAGCTGTGGGATGAATCCCTTCCCAATAGCCTTGAGCCACATCAGCCTTGAGCAGCACTGCCCCATGGCTGCCTGAGACGAAGGGGGTCCCCATCCTGTTGGTGCTACATCCATTGCTGCGTCAATGGATGTAGTCACCTTGCACATCCAGAGCTCCTGAGGAGAGGAACAGGAGGGTTAATGCAGGCCTGGACATGGCCAAGTTCCTTGGAAAGCCCATCACACCCAAAGGTGGCTCCTCAGCCCCCCAGCTCTGGGGCCAGATCCCACCCAGAGGGGCAGCAAACTCATTGCACTCACATCACTGCACCTCCTGTTGAAGAGCAAGGCTGGGCAGATCAATGGCAGCACCAGCACACTGCCAAGCCAGATCCAACAGCATCCCATGCCCAAAGCACCTCCCTTCTCCCAGGGACCCTGCATGTGACTTGTGACATCCCTGGAATGTGGGAGGAGAAGCGAGCTTGCTTTTGGTCTGCAGCCTATACTAACACAGCTCAGAGGCATTTAGTGCTCCAGAGCCCAAGCAGGACTGGAAGCAAAGCTCACTAAATGATGTTCTGCCTAATTTGGAGCTCCCAGGAGTTGTTTCTTTCTTTCCATGGACTCAAGTGATCACTCTCTTGTGGGCACAATGATCCCTGCTCAAACCCCTTCTGCTCCTAAGCACTTCCATTAACAGGGTAATTCAAGCGGCAGCTAAGTGTGCTTCCAAATACAGTGTTTTAGAGTACAAAAACCCTCCCCAAAGGAGGTTCTTCCTCAGTGTCTGGGATGTAGAGGATCCAGTAGGCACTAAGCCCCGCCAGGATAGAAACAGGATGGCAAATAAGGGCTTGAGAGGCCATTAATATCCACAGCTATGTCTGTATTACTGGATCCTGGCCCAGGCTCCAGATCTACACCTCAGCTACATCCCAGCTTCAACACAGCATCCTGCTTCCTCACACAACAGAAACCTGCCTATACTGGAGAGCGGATGCAGAGTGGTCCTGATGCGATAGAGTCTCATGCTCTGTGCACGAGGAAGCTGGGAGGCAACAGAGACAGGACACCTGATCCGAACTAGCCAAAGGGCTATTCCACCCCACAGCACATCATGCCCAGTATAGAAACCGGGAGAGATACCTGGAAGGGACCGATCGCTGCTGGGGTTGGGCTGGGTACTGCTCAGTGGGTGCTGAGCAACTGTATTGCGACATCAGTGCAGGGTGTGAGTCGCCCACATCCAGGTCTCCAAGACAACCCTGCAGCACCTCTGTGAAACAGCACGGATGTGAGCTGCCCAACCAGGAACGCTGGGGAAATGCCCATCCAGCAAGGGCAGCCCTGGCCCACAGAGGGGCTTTTGGGCTGGGGTTGCTCTTGCCTACTGAGAGCCAGCAGCAACCAGCCAGGACCCCCAGAGCTCCCCCACCAGCTTCAACCTCAGACAAGTGCGCTCGTGACCACAGGGATGCTGTGAGCATCGTGATGGGTGGCAAAGGCTGCAGCAGGAATGGCCACTGCCCCTTCCTGCTTCAGTAGAAGGGAAATAGCCATAAGCTCAGCTCTGCAGCCCTGCAGGAAGGATGCGTACCGCAGTGAGCCCAGAGGATGGAGGTGTGCAGGGAAGGGCTGACAGTGATCCCCAGGGGTACATGGGCTGCTGTTGGCCCGCGCCTGGCTGCAGAATGCTGTAGAGAGAACAGGAGGTGAGAGCCCTGATTTACACTCGTAGGGACATCAGCACATCCATGGGGCAGGGACACGCTCCAGTGTGGGGAAGCACAAACAAGAACCGGCCTGACAGCAACAAGCAGGGGCCGATCAAGACATGCCTGAACCTGAGCTAAGCTCTGCTTCAAAGCCAGATAAATGGCAAGCAGCTAAGGAGGGCAGACACCATTCAGCAGCTCCAGGAGCCACAGAAGAGCCTGGAAGGGGCCAGGGACAGACCAGGACAGAGGTTACGCTTGGCTTTGCTGCTCACTTTTGCCCAGCCCAAGGAATTGCCCTGCTTGTCTCAACAGTGCAACCAAAAGGACACCAGGACAATGCTGGGCAGCAGACCAGGGCCTAAATTCCCTCCCCAAAAGGGCCCACAGGCTTGAGAGCCATAAGCAGAACACTGCTGAGAGCAGAGCCAGCACTGGGGACATTGAGGATGCAGACCCATGGAGGCTTGGCCACTCTCAGACCCACACAGAATCATGCAGGTTGGAAAAGACCTTTAAGAGCATCAAATCCAACTGTTCCCAGCAATGTCAAGGCCACCACTGACCCATGGCACTGAGGGTTCATCTCCACGCTGCGTGAACATTGCAGGGATGGTAACTCCAGCCCTGCCCTGGGCAGCCTGGTCAATGCCTGAGCACCCTTTGGGGAAGGGATTGTTCCTCAGCTCCATCTAACCCTGCCCTGGTGCAGCTCGAGGCCGTTCCCTCTTGTCCCATCCCTTGTTCCTTGGGACGAAAGACCAAACCCCCCAGGTCCCTCAGCCGTTCCCATCACACTGTGCTCCAGGCCCTGCACAGCTCCATTGCCCTCCTCTGGCCCCATCCAGCACCTCCATGTCTCTCATGCAGTGAGGCGCCAGACCCAAACACAGATTCGAGGTGCAGCCTCACCAGAGCCCAGTGCTGGGGCACAACCCCTGCCCTGGCCCTGCTGCTGCACTGATGCTGCTCCAGGCCAGGATGCTGGGGGCTGTCCACATTACTGGGTCAGTACAGCTCTGCCCTGGCAGCAGCAGCTCCTCCTTACACAAGTGCTGCTGCCATAGACCTTGCAGCAGCCTCTAGGTCCTTGTTCTCCATCGCCTGGCCTCATGCGCTGGAGCAGCCACCCCCTGCCACCCTCTACCCATCTGGCAGCCTCTTCATTTATCTTTATGCCTTTAATCCTTCAGTTAAATGGCGCAGCTCTGCACTCAAAGCTGGAAAGAAACAGCCTAATGGCCATTAAGTTCCCCTCCAGAATATTACATTTAGATCCATCAATTTTACTTTGTAGAGAATATTTGCAGTAAAATCCAAGCAAGCTCCCAGGCACCCGACAGCCCAACAGGGGGTTCTTCCTGGGAGCAGCTATTCAGAAGAGCCATCGGCTCAGGATTTACTTGGCAATAGGAGGTAGCTCAGAGCCACGAGCCAGAGGATGCCACCCACTTCTGTCACCCCCATCAGCACCGCTGAAGAAAGCACAGAGGCAATAGACCAGGTCTGCTGCTATAACCCAGCATCCTCCCATTGCGAGCCATTGCTCCAGCCCTGTCCTCACCGAGGGAGTGCTGGTCACTGGTGTGCAGCCCACTCCATCCCCACTGAGGACTGGGAATGCTGCCCTGGGCACGCTGCAGACAGAGCGGCAGAGCAGCCAACTTGCTGGGACAACAGAGCAGGCTCTCTGGCAGAAGCACAGCGAGAAGCGGCAGGGCTTGTCTCCATGGCCCAGCCTGTGCCACCTGCAACAAGTGAGCAGCACGGTGAGGACAGAACCAGCCTCTCCCAGCCTACGGAGCAGGGTGGCAGAGCACAGCGCGGTTGTGCATCCCCGCAGCACAACCCTGAACCCCCTGGAAAAGGCTTTTCCAGAGGGATCTGCAGGTTGGGCATCTCACCCGTGCAATGTGCACACAGACTGCAGGGGTGATGCCAGGGCTCTCCCTTCCCAGCGCCATGGGGAGCATCCTGAGCACTCATCCCACAGCGCATCCCCAGGGGTTCGCTAGAGCTCAGGGAAGAGCATAGCATCACCCAAAGCTTTGCAAGGAGCAGGCTGGGGCTGCACTGCTGAAGGCAAGACCAGAGGAACCACAAGACAGAGCCCAGGACACCCTTCCCCACCTCCCATCCCACGGACCAGCCCTACCAAAAGCCACTTGCAGCAAAACCAAAGGATGCTTCTTCCAACTCTGCCACCTCCCAGCTTCAAACCCAGGGACCATCATGCTCCCAATGACACTAACAGCAAGGAACACCACCGCACCCCTTGGTTTTATCGTGCAGGGGCCTTGCCCACCTAACCCCAAACTGGGCTTTACTGGGACAACCGGCTCCTGCTGGGTGGGGTGGCTCCATCCAGCTCAAGATCCATGCCCCAAGCTGTCAGGTATTAAACTGGTTGGAGGCCTCGGGCGCTGTGTTAACACATCACAGCCAAGCTTGGGGTGATGAGGCACTTGCTGTGCCTTGAGACAAGGGAGCCTTGTCCAGCAGACAGTGCATCCCTGTGTACTGCAAACAGGTCTGGCCTGCCAGCCTAAGGGTTTTCTTCATCTGGTTTTGGGGAAGAAAATCTTAACAGCTGGGATTAAACAGCACATCTCTGGGAATGGCAGGAAGGCAAGGATGGGAGTGCAGCGCTGCGCAGCCCCCGGCCACTGCCAAATCCCCACTTGCCACTACAAACAGCGTGTTTCCTCATGTTTAACATGAGGCTCTGCACCAAAAACTGCCTCCAGCTTGCCCAGCCTTCCCAGGGCTCAGGGGAGCCGAATTCCCTCTGCCATGGGCAGGGCTCACCGGCACTCCCAGCATCACACGGGCACTTCCCGCAGCTTCAACTCTTCCCAAGGGGGCTGAGATTTCGGTGGCAGCAGCTCCTCCGTGGGGCTGCCTGGGCTGGTTCCTTCGCCCCGGTCTCAGTCCGGTTCCCCTCTGCTCCCACAGAGCCCCACAAGGGAGAAATCAGCTCGATTTAAGGCCAAAGTTTCCCAGACCCGGGCATCCTCCGGGCCCCTCAACCCAAGAGGTCCTCCCCAGACCCCCATCGCTTCCTGCTGTAAGAACTCCAAAATCAGCGCGTTTGCAGCAGCTGCAGAAATTCCCTGTTTCCGACTTCTTCCCCACAATGCCCCACCCGATTTTCCCATCGAGGAGCGATATTCCTGCCCAAACCCCTCTTCCCAGGCTCAAACAGACCCTGGGGAGCACACGCACACAACGCCCCGCATACCCCATCTTCCCAGGGCCCATTGGGAGCCCCCCACACACCGGGAACGGCGGGGGGCACACGCACAAGC
This sequence comes from Psilopsiagon aurifrons, assembly GCA_025447955.1. Classification (NCBI taxonomy): domain Eukaryota; kingdom Metazoa; phylum Chordata; class Aves; order Psittaciformes; family Psittacidae; genus Psilopsiagon; species Psilopsiagon aurifrons. The sequence continues at coordinate 2,084 of JAOEHY010042812.1, read as the reverse complement.
CGGTACAGGGAGCATCCCCCTGCCCATCCCCTGTTCCTCCCCGCTCACCTGCGCTCCGCGCCCGCCCCACGGCTCCCAGAGCCCATCCGGACCGGCCCCGTTCCCGACCGCTTCCCGGAGCGGAACCACCGCCGGCGCTTGCGGGGCCGGGGTTTGAATTCATCCGACCCGCCGTGATTGGGCTGCGGGAG
>JAOEHY010042810.1:0-38976 GCA_025447955.1 Psilopsiagon aurifrons | reverse complement strand
GGGTCGGTTGGGGGTTACCGTAGGAAACGGTGGGGGGTGCGGGGGGCGGACGTGACGCGGGCGGGCCCGTCTCGAGCGCGGCCGTTGAAGGCGGTTAAACTCTGAGGTGAAGGCAGGTGCCGCGCCCCGGCCGTTGGGAGCTGTCGGCGGCTCCCGTATCCTCGTCCTCTCGTTCCAGAGAGGCCTGGTGGTACGCCCGGTTTGTCTGTGTATAGCTTTCGGTATTGCTGGTCTTGGGGCCTGCACCAGAGGAGACAGTTTGAAAGCAGCTTTGCAGAGTTCTTTTTTGTCCAAACTTTCTTGTGGTAGGAACTCACTGGTTCAGTAGGCTCACACACGGCACTTCGCTTCCGCAGGAAGGTGGCTTTTCAGCCACAGAAACCAGAAGATAAGGGATGAACTGTGTTCGAAGAGTCAAAGATTATGCTGCGGAGAGGTTGTGAGTCAAGCGTATATTTTGGGTGTGTGCTCAGCAAACACAAGGCCCAGATAGGGGAAAGGAGATTACTGGAGGGCTGTTTGGAAGGAGAAATGTCACTTGAGTGGGAACACAGGTATCTGAGAACAGAATTTGGTCAAAATTCCAACATTAAATTGGAAGTTTATTCTTTTGCGTGAAATACCAGAGCAGTCTGTAGAATGTTCTAGTAAAAACTCCCTCCATGTGTGCTCTGTTTTTCTTACACCAGGGCAAGATCTTCATAGCTGTAGACCGTGTTCCTGGGCAGTTTGATGCCCAAATGCAGCTATGTATTTGTACATGCAGGATGAAGATCTGTTTTTCTGTAATGTCTCTCAAAGTGTTTGTAAGGTACCTAATGCCAGATAGTCAGTGTTTAAGTTAAGGCTGCTATTCTGTAATGAGCTTGCCATTGCAGACCTCTGTCTGTATAAGCCTTAAAATGGTGTGAAAGTACTGATTTGGTTTGCATTACATACTATGAACTCTGTACAAACAGAATTTATTTGCATGCCTCTGCCATTTTGAGACAAAGAGCCAAGAGAAATTTTGAAGAAATGCCAAATGAGAGGGCTCGAGGGGAAAATATGGATAAAGACTCAGAATCAGAACACAGAGTAGATCCTTATGCAGACTTCTTGTGGAAAAAGATATGAGTGTAAAGGAAGGTTAAAATAAGTTAAATTGGGGAGGGTTGAGCGAGTTGGTTCTGTAATACATCCTGAATTTGAGTGGTTTGTGCAGATAGGGAGGTTCTAGATTGGTTTATACTGATGCCATTCATTGGCTTACCAGTTTAAGAATGCTGTGAGAGTTCTTTTGATCTGCCAGTGTCAGTCTGCTGTAAGAAAGCTAATTCCTGACGTAATGTCTGTGCAAAACCAAACATTGATATGCTTGTTTGTAGCCATTCTGACTTTCACATGCACAAATATTTAGGACAGACAAAAATTGTCATAAATTACCACTGTCATCTTAAAATTTTATCTTCCATTCCACTGGATTTACATATCTGTATGTGTGTTGTATTTGCTGAAGAACCTGCATGAAAAATTATCTCACTTTAAGTATTGCTGTAATCAAAATAATAATTTTTGTAAGCTGTTAATGCCACATTCCAGTCTCTTCTAAATGTTACACTTTGACTGTTCAAGTTGTGTTACTGTAGAATAATTTGACTGTGTAGTGGGTAGTTAAATTCTTACACTAAAAGAAAATGAGAGAGTAGGCATTTGTAAAGCATACAAATGTAACTCTAAAATATTTTTAGCAGAGACTCTACAAGTGAATGAAAACTTCGTTCTACAGAACTGAGGTGAAGAACTTCAACCATGGGTCAACAAATTTCAAATCACACACAAACTGTAATTAACAAGTTGCCAGAAAAAGTAGCAAAGCATGCCTCTTTGGTTCAAGAAAGTGGTTTCCTAACCTATGAAGAGTTTCTGGGAAGAGTAGCTGAACTTAACGATGTGTAAGCCCTGCTTTGTTTTCTTGGTGTTTTTAGTGTTTTACAGAGACCTTGTGTGCAATATATCCCTCTGTGCTGGCTAAGTTAGGACTGGCCGTCTTATTTTGAAATGTCTCCTGCAGCTTTTAAAGTTTCTGTACTGGTTGTAACTAGACTTCAAAACGTAAGCCATTTTTCCTCCAGAAATTTACTTTTTCTCCAATAATCTTCCAGCAGGTGTTGCTTCTCTCTTAGATTGCAAGAGGTAGACATTTAGCAGTATCTTTTCTGTTAGTGTTACCTGTCTCCCTTAATCTTCCCCCTCCGCCAGCCATGTAAAGATGCAGTGCTGCTTCCTCTCTGCCCATCACTTTTCGTAGGAAGTAGCAATATGTGCCTTATGCAGACAGTACAGCTACACTAGGAAGGTAAACCTGAGACAGAACCATTTGTGACCATCTTTTCCACCTCTGGACAGGCAGTGCTGTTCCTCATTAAAGATGTGGCATGTCTTACTATCTGAATCCAGTGACCAAGATAATCCCAAACAAAAGGTTGCGTAAGAAATGTTTTTCCGAGTGTGAATTTTATTTGACTCCACACTGATGGTAAAAAGAAATAAACAAAAGTGCAGAGTTGTCATTTTTTACCCAATATTTTTAGTATAAAATTATGGGAAGTGGAAACATACATGCTGATAAAGAGCTTCGTAGTGCTGGGGGTTTCAGCCCTGTTTGACATTTAACTATGTGAATTTGTATTCACTTCAGAAATTGTCTTGTAGACGGTCATGCTTTTGTGAATGACCTTCAAAAACAGGTGTCTTCATCAATAGATTTTGAAGGACATTACTTTATGTTTTGCCTGAGAATCTAAGTATATATCGGTATAATTAACTCCAAAATACCATTGTTATTCAAGGGTTTTTCTTACTTCTTCCAGTGCTTACTTCAGCCTGAATATAACATAGTTTGAGCTCCTTCTTATGGAGTAGACTTTTGTGTCTATGTTCTATAAAAAAAAAATACATCCCCCCCTGAAAATCTCAGGGTCACCCAAAGCTTTCACCTGATTGCTTCATTGTTAATACATACTAACAAAAATATACCTCATCTGCATCTGTTGGTAGTTGCAAGCTTTTTTTACATACATGGTAAGGAAATAACCTTTTTAGATTGGACCACAAGATTCTGTGATTACTATAATAAACAGTGAAAGCATATAAAATATCTATAAAGGATATTTGCTGATGCTGGATCAAAAGACTTGCACATCATTTTATGAAATTTACTGTGCAATTTAAAGTGAAATGGACCATATTTTATATTTAATGACATGCTAAGGAGGTCATTAATTTCATGTCTCTGGGAAATATTAATAAAAATCTCTTTAACGATAACACATAGGTGAACAATGAATAATACCACAGTAGCTAAGGCTGCTGATCTTTGCATGTCTAGCATGTGGTATAAACTGGATGATTCTTTATTTCAGTACTGCGAAATTAGCTTCTGGACAAGACAAACATCTGTTATTTGAAGTGCAGCCTGGTTCTGATTCATCTGCTTTCTGGAAGGTGGTCGTTCGGATAATATGCACTAAAGTAAGATTGTTGAAAATTTTAATTTGGTGAGGGGGGTTTGTACAAATATTTGAGGATTGTCACCTTTACTGATAAAATCTAACACCTGCTACATACATTTTGAATATTAGGTATTATAGAATGTAAATTGAGTATATACAAATTATTCTGTATATCTGTAATTTGAGTATATACAGATGATTCAAGGATAGAGCTTGAGGTGAATTAAGTCTGAAGTCTTAAGTTTCTGCAAAAAGCAGGTTAACAAAAACATTTTCATAACTAAGTTTAAAGGAGTGTCTTCCAATGCAGCACTTACGGCCCATTAGTTAAGAATTCAGATTACTTGTGAGGTCATGTCATGGTAATAAAATAGTACAACAAACTGGGAACTGTATACTTTGATAGAAGTTAATCAGCAATTCCAGGTATTATTAGTTGAGCTACTGTAACTGTGTGTATTCTTATTCCTTAGAAAACCAATCTAAAAATTAAGTGTTTAACTAACTGGGTAAGTTTTGTCATGGTCTTCAAACTAAGTTTGCTCTTCCTAATGAGGAGATTATTCCCCTCTATATCTTATCAGGTAACATCCTTAAATGGTCCTGAGCGACCTTTACATGCAAGTTTCAAGCAAGCGAACTCTCAAACTTGGTTTGAAACTGACAGTTTGTAATTTTCTGTTTGCTCTTATAATTCATTAAGGCAGCCATCATTGTAGGCTATTTTAAGTTCAAATATGAAATGACTCATTATTCTGTGCTTTGTCCTAAGTTTAGTCAATTTTTTTAGGCATTAGGTCCCTACTCATTATTTAATTCATTTGAATAGTTATGGTAATTGTCTTGCCTTAAAAATGTAGTCCTAACTGTGGTATTCCTTATTATAAAACAACTATGGTTTCAGGTCTTAACTTTAGTGCGACAGACTGCAATTTTCAAGTGTAGTAATGGACAGTTTGGAAGGTGGCTACTGCCATGATAATTGCAGTGCTGTAAAAGAATTTTGAGCAATGTCATGTAAAAATCTGATATACAATTGTAAACAATTTTTATATCTTCAGATAAATAAAACAAGTGGCGTTGTGGAAGCTTCCAGAATCCTGAACTTGTATCAGTTCATTCAACTTTATAAAGACATCACCAGTCAAGCAGCAGGAGTTCTTGCACAGAGTGGTAATTCTGAAGAAGCTGCTGAGAGTTTGGTGTCTGTGTCATCTTGTCAGGCCAGCTTGTGGATGGGAAGGTATTTTGATATACTCTAGCTTCTGACCATGGTTACAACAGAAATAGTTTAGGATTTGTGTGTAAAACTTGAGCTACTAACATCTAATGATCAAAACCACATAACTCTTGGCAGATGCAGACTTTGTATCATCACAGACATGAATAGCATGCCTTCTCTTGTACCAGGAGAGCTATAGCGTACTCGAGTGAAATGCTGTTGGTGCTACCATTCCTTAGCTTCAGAGCAATCATTTTAATGATTAATTCTAATATAAACATGATATATGTTGAACCTCCTGAATAAGGAAACAGGAGGAAATGGAATCAGCTGCAGCTACAAATTTAGGGGGTTTGACAGTGTTTGTTTAAACAGATTTTGTTATTGTTCCACTTAAACTTTCTCTTCCTCTTTTACGTTTTGGCATGTGAAAGTTCCCATCTGTTGCCACTAGACACTCATCAGTTATAGTAATAATTTAACTTGTAAGACTGGAAAAATGTGAACTGTCTCACACATGTTGACATCCTGCTTTGTTAACTAGAGGAAAAGCAAGCGATTGAGGTCAACACCTGCAATAACTTCAGTTCAAACTGAATGGAACAGCAATAAGCTTGTCACCCTTTGCCTATGTGGAAATGTTGCTACCATTAATTCCTTGCTTTTAACTTTCTGAATTAGTTCAAAATTCTACCTGTTTTAAGTGAGATAGAGGTTTCACAAGAAACAGTAGTGAATGGTATAGTTCTCTGTATGTACCAGTGAAGAGCTGGTAGCCAGGTATTTTAACAGAACAAGTTGCTGAGCTAGTTAACTATCTTTAGACTGTCACACTCCAGCTGTTAGAATGAGAAAGGGGTTGGCTGTGTTGTCATTCTACAGATAGAGCCCACTTTTTTCTGTCCGTGGATTGCAGAATGTGTTCTTTTCATTTAATTCCCTGATTCTCTTGTTTGGGAACAAATAATCTTTAAGTATTAGCTGTTCGGAGTTATTCAAATGCTAGAATTAGGTAGCATATTGGGAACATGTTTGGAAAGCGTATTTTCCTGCTCTTTCTCAAAGATACATGGTTAGCCTGGAACACATATATATCTGGAAATGGCCTTTTACTTCAAACAAAAACCCCACAGATGCTTATGCAAAACAACTTTATCTATTGCTCAAGTCAGTGAATAGATAGATTTCTTAGGTGAGTTTCTCTTGGAATTTGAGACTTCAAGATGGGGGAGATGAGCACCCTTTGTGTTTGTAAACTTCATCACTTGAGATAGTATTAATGACAAATAACAACAAGAGAAATAGAGTATAATGTTCTAATATGCTGGTAATATGCTGGGATTTAGTGAGCTTGTTTCTTACCCAACTGTTTCAAGTCATTAAACAAAATACAGGCTGAGGCACTTTCAAGTGTTTTATACTGAGGAAATGTTCTGTTTGGTTTCCTCTGATAACCTCCCATTTGCCTAAATTTTTCTCACCTTGAGACATTTTTCAGCTCTGTGAGAGCTAGCCACCACTGTTCAAAATAGCAATTATTATCTGTTTCATTCTTCTTCTTATCTTAACTTCTTCCACTGGAATAATACCCTAGTTCTGTAGAACACCCACTTCCTATTTGGAGCATTCAGAAATATCCATAACTGTTTTATGCTTTCTGATAATGAAGAGACAAGCATTTCCTTAGTTTGTCACTCTTGTATTTTACCATTTTTTAAGAAATTTAGTCATATGGCTAAATCTTAGGTTCCAGAAACTATAAATAGGACATCTGTTTTAAGTATAATTGCTGGTATATACACCAGCAACTCTCAAATTGAAGTGTTATCAAAGGTTAGTACTCAGAGTTTGATGGGGAAGGGAAATGAAAGGGAACAACTCCAAAGAACATAGTGAGCTAACTGCTGTCCTCACTGTATGTAGATCACCATCTGTAATTGTACAAAAAAAAAGTCTCCTAGCATTCTGAGCAAATTTCTCAAAAAGCAAGTTGACAAGGTAACCCCAAGGACCTACTCAAGAAGAAAACAAAAGCATGTTAATTGCTGTCCGTTGGCTGGGTAATCTCTACAGTTAAAAAATTCCTCTGTATTTGACAGGCTTCCAAGATTGCTGAGCAAAAGCAGTCTGGTCAGTAGTAATTAAGGTGGACTGTCATTGCCATTCTTTCTGGACTGCTGCCTTTGTGCCCCAAGTCAGAGAAGGGATTCCAGAATCGGGAATTTTGTAAGACCTGAAAATTTCCGAGCACCTGTTGGCTGAACTGGAAGTGAGCCATGACTATAAAATCAGAGAACTTTCCATGTCTAGTTAGGTCAGTGAAAGTTGAGGATTTTCTGCACATTTTCATTCTTGGGAATCTTGATAATGCAGATGTGTGAGATACTACTGGAGGGAACTTTAGATACAGATATCTATTATTTGGGGGAAAAATGAAGACAGATAAAATGAAAATGTCTGTCCTAGGGAGTGATCTAATTTTTAAACTTTTTTTTCTCTTTCCCTAACAACACCTAAAAGCTTATCTGGAAGTGCTATAGTAACAGTCAGCTTGAGAGTTCTAATTTGAAGGAACAACCATGAGGAGTGTATTTCAACCTAAACCCATCCTTTTTGGTCTAATGAGCAGTTTAGCTGATGGCATGTGAAATTAGAGAACATGCATTCTAGTGATCCTCTTGACGTGTTTTTATCTAAGATATAAGCCAGCACACAGAAATTTGACAGACTTCATTATGAAATAGTTCAGCCTGACACTCTCTGAAAGGAAGGCAGATTTGCCTTCAACATAAACAGTGTTTCTGTTCTTTTGCCCAGTCATGTGATGTTTAACCATTACTTCTCACACTTCTTTGTTGATATGAAAAAGGATTTGCATAACCCATTGCAACACTGAAGGCACCACATGAGACCAAACACAAACACATATTCGTTTGTTTAGTTCATTTACTGTTTATTGATAGCTTGAGGCTATGTCTGAAAAACTGGCATGATGTAACTAGTCCATTCACAAAATTACATGTTCCTTGAAGATAAGCAGAGGTGTTCCTTTCTGTCCATGAATTATTACAAAAAATGTAGTAACTACTGTAGTCACTAGGGCATAGATATAAGACATACTGGTTACGTGGAAAAAAAACCTGTCTTCTCTTCTGCAGGGTTAAACAGTTGACAGATGAAGAGGAATGTTGCATCTGCATGGATGGGCGTGCTGATTTAATCTTGCCATGCGCTCACAGTTTCTGCCAGAAATGCATTGATAAATGGTAATAAATATTAGAGTGTATTCATTATTTTATACTAAGTACTGGTTATCTGACATGTTTCTATTTGGTCTGACCAATTGTTTACTTCCCATACAATTTAATGGCTGAAGATACTAACAAGATAATGATACGTATGATATATAACATGTTTGAGTAAAATCAGAAGCAGAAGGAAAAAAGGATTTCAGAATTTGTGAACACCTTATGAAGAATTTCCTTTTGGAAGAAGAAATGTGAAAGTGCTTTTCAGCATTTGTTATGTAATTTCTTACCTCTTTTCTTATAAAATTAAGCCATATTCATGCTTGCAAACTAGAAAAAACAGGGTATATGCTGATGCCAGCATGTTATGCTTCACAAAAATCTCATTAAAAGCTGCTTTTTAAGGCAAAAATCAGTAGTTTGTAAGAGTATGCAAATATGAAGGCAAGTTGTTTATTTAGGAAATAACTATTAGAGGGATTTTTTTCCCATATATTATGCTTTCTTTTGAAATAAATCACTTCAATTTACCCACTTAAATACATTTTCCAAGAAAAAATTTCTTCTCAATAGCAAAGCCTTCAAATCTATGTATAACATGTACCTTACAATATTGTGTTCAGCTTCGTAGTAAACAGAGCAGCTTTTCAGCTTCTGCATCTGTCTGATGCACTGGTGGTTGGAAAACTGAGAAGAGAATTGCTTTATGGAAGAGCACAGCTCTTCTCTGACTGTGCAGAAGACCTACAAGGATTAAGCAGGTGTTCCGGCAGTCTAGCATTAGGTGATACAGATATTTTCAGTTAAAGGCTTTTTTTGACTAGGTAATGATTATGATTTTACATTTGAGTCACATAATTTGTGCATAAAAATTTGTTCTGTGGCCTTTTGAAAGGCTTGTCAAAGAAGTTACTCTTAAAACACCATGCTTGCAAAAGGAAAAAAAGGTAGTAAAAATCTCTGGATCTCATAGTATATCTTGTCATCTCTCTTTTCAGGGAAAATGTTTTAACATCTATCAGCAATACAGGGCTTAGGTTAGCAATCATGGTGGAGAGTGGATTATTCTCCTTTGGCTAATGAATCAGCTAATGAATCTGAACTAAGTTGCAGTTATACCATTCTTTTCTTAGTACTCAATTTTTAAGGCTCATCTCTTTTTAACGTAGAGAGGCAACAGAGACTCCCAGCTTAGAAACATATTTGGGACCCCTGAGTTAGTCACTGAAGGAGGATGGCACCCTGAGGACCAACTCTAAACCTCAGTGGAATGACCCAGGAAATGGGTTCCTTTTTATACAGGAAGCTTATGGGGACTGGTTTCTGAAGGACCTGAGCTGAATATTTTAAGATGAGAAGAATTAACTTAGATTGACTTAGATTTCCATTTAAACTTTCTGGACAGATAACTAGATGTTCCAAATTTATCAGTCAAAGAATGGAGCTACCTTCAGAATTGTTGGCCAGACTTTCTCACAAAAAAAGTTTTCAAGCAAAAAAATACATATAGGTGGTCTAGTCCAGCTAACCTGATCATTCTTAAAGTTTCCATTGGGTTGTGTTGTTTTGTCTGGGGCTCTTTTGGCTTTTGGGGGCCAGGAAGAGACCATCAGTGAAAAATACTCATTTCTCTGGCTTTCTGACAGGAGTGATCGTCACAGAAACTGTCCTGTTTGCCGTCGGCAAGTGACTGGAGCGAGTGATTCTTGGGTGGTTTCAGATGCACCTACTGAAGATGATATCGCTACTTACATACTTAACATGGTAGATGAGGTGGGCCAGCCTCACAGACCCTGACATTTGCCACAAGCTGATAATAGTACTTGAAGTACTTGAAGCTTTTGTTTTCACAAATATCTGTTTTTACCTCTTGTTGCTGTTCTTCCACAGTCTCTCTTCTGCTTCACTTCTTGGCTGCTGTGCATCTATGCTGTTCTTTTGAAGCACAGGATATATGAGCCAGTGTATGTGTGGGCAGTCTTAATTATTAATCTGTACTTTCAGTAAATTCTTTGGTCATTAACAGAGTTTCTTTTAACAACAGCTTTTGATATTAACAGTTTGACAACTAGATGAAGCAGTTTATAAAAGCACAACTACAGCTGCTAACTGCTTTTTCAACATCACAGAAGATGAACCGCGTCAGGTGGCTTGACCTCACAGTTCTTATCCTTAAAAGCACTCTCTTTTAGTTTCATGACAAACGTGAATAAATATGATGAGTTAGCAGTAATGATTACTAATTTGAAATTTTACTGCTGAAACTTGAAGACATCCACTGCCTGTTCTTCAGTAGCCAGTTATTGCTGCTTTTAGAGTTTACAAATACTGATTTCAATCTGATCTGTTAGGAGTTGTAGTAGTATTTAAAATCTGCTTTGGAGAGTGTAGGCAGCTCTGTAAATGTACTTGTGCACTTCTCTTTATTCTTCTAACAAGATTATCTCCTAGAGTATTTTTTTAAATATTATATGTAGCATAATATTATTAGCTTGGAAACACTAAACAGTTTCATACACGATCCTAAAAAAAAGTAAATCAGTTTCTGTATAGTTTTTGATGAAGAACAGCCCAAATTAGTTCTAAACGTTAGGCATCTCTATAAAGAATACCATTATTTGAATTAGTGGTTAAGGTGTATTTTAGTCGGATGCTTTGGTTTTATCTGCTTCTTTTTTGAGTTTTTGAAGTGATGAAATCAGTTATAAGGTGATCTAAGTAAGGGTGCTGTGCTTTATAAGTGCAATATGCTTTTATGTAGCAGAGAGAAACTTCTTTATGTTGCTTGCAGTGAGATGTGCATGTGACAGCTTGGGAAAAGCGGTATCACAACTGGAGTGCAACAGTTTCTGTGTCTAGCAGAACAAAATCTTAAAAGTGCTGAGTGTAGACAGTCTTAAACTAAATTGTTAGTATTCAGGAAACCCATCTGCAGCCTTATTGGCATAAATAGTGCTATGGAAATCAACTGCTATTGTAGAGAACTAATTTATTATTATTATTATTATGTATACATATATTAACAAATACTACTCTCTTGAGGCTATTGAGAAATGCTCAAGTTTAGCATTTGAGGGAACATCAGCATAAATTTTGCTTACTGTAATACTGCATTTTTAATTACCATACTTGTTAAAATTTGATGATGCCATAAGGCAGGGGCCTTTTATCACAGACAGGTTCTGAATGAAAAGGCTTGTGCACATGTGGATATGCACATTTGGGTTGTGTTTTCATAGGTGGCTACAAAATGACTTAATTACATTGGGGGCAAGATCTTGGTAATTTGTCTATTATACTTCTTTTTGTTAAGGAATGTGTGTAGCATGTGGTACCCATTTGAGCTTGGCTTATGGCACAGTTGTCAAATTGATCATAGGCATTAAGACAGATAAGCAACAGACTCTTGTATGTATCATCTACAAGCCAGTATGGCTTAGTGTGTAAATCTGTATTATTGAAAAAATCTGTTTATGGATGTATATAGCTTAGAACTAATTTTTTTTCCCTTTATTAATCCTTTGGTATCAGGAGGTGTTCTTAAGAAAATATGTGGACTGTTTGGTTGCATATAGGCAACAACTGAAAATTGTTAATGGTCAGGGATTTTCCACTAAAATGTTTGCAAGTATTCCTAATCACGTACTGGTTTGGTTTCTTTTTGCTTTTCAAGCTTGCATTAGTCCATGTTTAGAACTGTAACCTTTGAACTTTTTAAACTTTTTCTATCACTGGAGCAGAAAGAACATCTAAATTAAAACTTCAAGCTATCTTTATTTTTCAAGTAATTCTAGAATTATACTTCTGAACTGAGATTTTATAAGTTGACTTTCTGCTGAGAACTTACATGAACTTTTTAAAATGTAATTTTGTAACGATGCGAACAGGTTGTTAATTGCAGCATAGTAACACGTGCAATTACAATATACTCTCCTGCAAAAATTATTTCAATAGTGAAAAGGTAAACTTTGTATTCTGTACAGCTTTTTTTTAATTAAGTTGCTGTAATTCACACTACTGTGATATAGGTACTGTAATGTGTGCCTTGTAAAATATATGTACTGTACGTAATATGGGATAGTAGGTCTATAACACTGAAAAACTAGTAATTTGGTACTGGTTGGTATTGCCTAGTCTGAAGTGCTACATTTAGCAAACAGTTCTGGAAATGGTAAAGGAATGATACTGGCCCAGACATGGCAGTGGGCTCCAGAAACTAGTCCTTGAAATGTTAATTATCATGAATAGCTGTTAGTGGGGGCATTAGAACAAACTAAACTTTCTTGTGTTAAGTTTCTTACCGTTGTAATGTGAAATTGTAATTCAAACATTTTAGATTGTATTAATAGCTAGGGACATTCCAGTATATTAAACTTTGTGTATGAATGGTGCAAGTTACTTTGGAAGAAATGTTCTTTTAAGGTTAAGGAATCTCTTGGCTTTAATACCACAAAAACCTAAAGAGTGAATATTACTTTAACTACAATTCTATTGTACAGGTGGTGTGGTTAAAAGGATGCCATATAGGTGAGTCAGACATCTCTTTAAACTTTGCAGTGTTGTACTAACAAGGTAGCTTAAATGCAGATCTGCAGAAAAGACCCACTCTGATTCTCCTGTTTTTTCTTTGGCAAAACAAATTGGAACATTCTGCAGGGATGGGGAAAGTTAACCAAACAGCTCTACTTTAAAGGACAGTGTTGAGAAGTGGGTTTCTTTAGGAAAAGGATTTTTTTTTTTTCTCGAAGAAGTTTGATTCACTTTTTCCCCCAATTATTCCATCGCGTTTCTGAGAGTATTTTAAACCTCAAGAATGCTAAGGTGTGGAATATTCTGTCTTCTCATATTTTACCTGGTTTTAAATAATAACTGCAGCATATAAATGTTTCCTCTGTCTAGTTACTTGGTTTATCTGTTTGGATCTTTTGAAGCCAAGTGAAAAATGGGAAAGGAATTCATTATAACAGGTGAGGAAATTAAAATTGGAAACCTTACCAGTTGACTGTCACACCAGCAGCTGGGTGTACTTGAGGAACTGACAAGTATTGGTATTTACAGGGTTTCAAGTTTAGACACCTTACTCATGTAATGTGCGTGTTTCTTTTTTTAGTAGGAAATGGCATATCTGACTCGCATATCTTTCCTTTGAAGAGAATTCTGTCTAATTATCAAGGTTTTCTAATCCATACTAATTCCAATTTTGGAAACACAAGGTAGCCAGTGAAATCTCTGTGCTATGGGTTTGAACTGAGCTGTTAAATCCGCTCCTCCTCTACCCCCACCCCAACCGTAGCTGTACGTGCCAAGTGTATTACTTTTAGAAGGAACATCTTGGCCATGGTTCTCTGTGCTTTGTGTCCTGCTGAATCCTGAATAGTAGCCTTCTTGGATAGCCTTGAAGATGCTGTAAGTGCTGTATGTTAACCTGTCCAGCCTCTAATACTGCATACACATAATTCTTTAGTTTTGTATTCACTAAATACGTGTGCTCTAATATCACTAATTACAGCAATTATTTTCTTCCTTTTTCTGTTGTTAAACCATTCTTGAAGATAACTTACCATAATGTTTTATCCTCACCTGCTTAGGTGAATAGAATTCTGCTTTCTTAGAAGTGTGTCTTAAAAATAGTAATCTCAAAACTGGGGTTTTTTAATTGTCATGTCTTCAAATGCTTGGTTTTAATGTTCTAGAATTTATCATAGGCAACATACTGTAAAGATGAAACACTCTTTTCCTGTTGCTATGCATAGCTGAAATTAACCTGAGTGGGACAGTGTTGTTTTTTCTTTCCAGTAACTTAAATTAGTCAGAAACCTGTCCTTCTGGAATTTGGTTGTGTGTATGTGGAACAAAATAGGGGTTTGATACAACAGTCTATGCTTCCATGTTAATGTGGTTCCAACCCTCTTTAGTAGGCCTTCCAAAAAACATTTTTCATGTAAGATGGTACATGCAAGTCATGGCTAATGATTAATGAGTTAGTTAGCAGTGTTCCTGTTTCACTATTATATATACTATTACTCTGTCCTGCTTAACACTGATATTTAGTGCTGTAAGAGGTATGGGTAAGAAATACACATTCTTCATTTACAGATGAATTTACATTTACACCCATGCTTCATAAGTGCTGCTTGTGTACAGAAATGAAGGGTTTCTGTACAGAAAGACACATTTTCACCTTCATCAAAAATTGTTATTATATGTACTGAATAACTTGTGTTAAATTTTTTTTTCTCAAAAGTCATCTTGACTGCAGCGGAATGTCCATGTTGACACTCTTTCAATTTGTCACTTGTTGGCTCTTAGTTGTGTTTTGTCAGGTAAAGCTGTCCTGGGTACTGCTTAAACTGTTTCAACTGTGACTGTCAGAACTGCTCTTCTGCTACCAAATTCAGCTGGTTTTGCTCTGTTTAATAGCAAGGTGAGGCTCCAGGATCAGGAAGAGGTGCCACATGCCCTATCCTGATGCCCAGATGGAATGAGCAGGGAACCAGGGCACCAAGAGACAGCGGGGCAGCCCTATAATACAGTTTCACTTCAGGACTGACTGACAAGTCTTCTACTGGCACAAATCAGAACAGGTGTTTTTTTTATAACATTGAATTGCTTTAAGTCAGCTAAGCTTTTAACTCCTTCTCCTAAATATTGATTATTACTCTTTTCTATCTCCACTTCAGTTTTGTTGTTGGTTGTGGGTTTTTTTTTCAGTTTTCATGCTGTGGTAGTCCGTAATTTTGGTTTGGTCTTCTGTACTGCTAACACGATTAGTTCTGCTTAAATGCAGAGATTCTCAGCAGCTACATATTTTATTGAGAGGTATACACAGACAAAAACTATACCATATTATTTCATAATTTATTTATTATAGTAATGTTTAATGCTTCCACAAGAGGCAAAAGATAAACATGATTTAACCCAGGCACAGAAAGAAAAAGCAGTTTTTACAGACATCCTTACCCCCACCCACCTTTTTCAGACTTAGATGTTAACTAGGCAAATAGAACAGAAAAGTTTAGTCACAAGAACAAAATGATAGGAGAAGGTAAGGTGGCTCTGAGGTGAACTTGCATAACCCAACAGCAGAGCAAATGCCTGAGGTTTGCTGAAGGAATGTAACAGAACGGAAGAGCATCACTAGAAACTGTTCTGATAGATATGTTGTAAACATCAAATAACCATAAACTTTTTACATGAAGTGTAAAATGCTCTGAGCTAACATCTAAGGAAGTCTTAAACAATGTTTGAACCTTAACACCAATGAAATGATGAGAAAATAGGATAGCCTCCAATTCTGAGGCAACACCCACCCCAGTAGCCACCTACAATGATGTTCTTCCAAGTCCCTTTCTGTTTGAGTGAAACACAAGCTGTGATGTAACCAGGTTTGGTCTCAACACTGTGGGGGCAGGGAGAATCAGCAACTGCCCTATCTTGCATTTGATTAAATGTTTACAACAGTAATTCACACTGGACCTCCCCTTCATTGTATACATATCCTCAGACTGCAAGGTTATTTTGAATTAGAACAAAAGTGCAACTTGGAAAAAAAAGCAGCTGAATTTTAAACACTAAACTTGAGAATCAGTAACTTTTGCCTAATTAAAAGATGACCAAAAGAGGTGTAGTTATGGAAGCACGAAAGGATGTCAGGTTTGTTCCCCGAAATGCAACACTGTTAGCTCAACTTATCCTTAAAAGCAGCACACGTGGAAGCCCAGAAAGCAGAATCTGTGCTCAATGGCCATTTGCATGTTACTGTTATTACTGTCAAAATCCTAATTACTGTCCATTAACTGTATATTCAAATCCACTTTGTGGTTTTTTCTTTAATAAGAGCTACAGAGATATTAGAACCTGATGAGTTTGAGGTAAGGAAAGACGAAAAGGTATTAAACATACACAAATTTAGTATAATATTAAGAAAACTAAGTGACAACAAAAGCGATACTAGTAGTGGTATTAAGGTGAAACAACCCAAGTACAGTAATGTTTGTCAGATGAAAATACTTACAATTTAGATTCTTCAAACCAAGCAAGTTACTTATTTGACCTGGACACATACTTTTCTCAGGTAATTAATGTTATGTTGATAACAACTGATTAGTAAGTTGTACTAAAGAAAAGGGCATCTGAATTTTATGCAGCTAAAATGCTTGAACCACTGTTTTCAGACTTTGTCGTAAAAAAATAACATTCACCAATCCTGGTAATGGATTATATGAACTACTGAAGTTTTAACAGTGAAGCCAATAGGCACTGTTGACTTAAGAACTTTGGACCATTGCATTATTGTACAGTTGAGCAGCGTAGCACAGTTTCGCTGCAGCGTTCCTGCACAAGGAGTACAAAGTCTGGCAGCAGCTGAACACTGCAGACATTAGGCCAGGTTGCTGAAGAGCTGGAATCAAGTCTCCCACCACCTGTCAATACACAGCCATATTTTAGGTTAACAATGTCAGCTGTCCCTATGCATGACACTGTAATAGTGACTGGATGGCCATAACTCTGCTCCTGTGCCTTGGTCTCCCTCAGAGCAGGCTTACTTTCAGTCTGCTTCCTAAAGCTCTTTAGGTTTAGTCTCTTGTGGGGCTCTTACAGGGCTGCACAGCTATAGGAGGTGATAGGGAACTCCTCCTTCCCTTACTTTAGTGCTATTTCCCTGCAGTAACCATTTTGGGACAGCAAGTACATTTAAAAGGTGTCCTTGTAGGTACTGCTTTGAAGTGCCACAGCATAAAGGGAGAGTGTATATCTTCAATGCCTATATACATTTATGCCATTAATGAGTCATTTGCAACTGGTGATGTCACCACTGCTACTTCTGGCTGCGTTTACAAGAGAAAGTGAGACCTGATCAGCTCTTGAAATGAAGAATGTAGGTGCCCAAACCCTGGAGGAAGGGTGTGACCTAAGGAATAAAGGGCACACACTGTCCAATGTAAAACATACAGGGTTCTAAGTCTAGTGAGGCTTGACTGGTTAGTATTCATTATTTGCCCTTGTGTGTGAATTTTCAATTACTGTCGGAAGCTGCCTAACCTCCCTCTGTGTTATATGAGATCCCAAAGGCCGTAACCATAGGCTCGTTATCATAGCTTAGGGAATCTAGGTCTCAAGAAGCGTAATGTTGGACTTAAAGTCATCAACATCCTCTGCTGCCCCTAGCCTCAACTCTTTTTGGGTGTGATACTACATGCAGTTTTCACAGTACATAAATGCTATCATGTTATAACCTTTAGTCTGTTCTGAATGTGTAGTACTGTGTCTTAACAAGGATGAGCAAATAGAAAAAAGAGTGAAAGTGATAAATATTCCGGTAGCTGTATTTTACTAGCTACTCCATCATAAATAAAAAGTTTAACATAATTTGAAATGCCATGTTTCAAGTGGGCTAGCTTCTGTACAAATAGTTTGACTTTTCATTCAACTCTAACCGACTAAAATACAAACTAATGCAAATGTGTAAAAAAGATGTCAGAAGTAGGACCAGAACCCAGGTCTGGAGTTTCTACCACTGATTCATAAGAACACTTCCTTGTTCAAGTAAAAAAATTCTCTTTACATGCAACAAAAATTATCTGCATAAATTTCTAAGTAATTTGAACTGGCATATCCACATATTCCCATTACAAACCAATAAAAAAAGTATTCTCACCTTTCAAGGCAAAGTTTTCATGATATAATTAGACTCATTATTACAACTTACAATAGTGATGAATTTGACACTATGTTTTCTACTTACTAGGTTAAAAAGCATTAATCTGCTGCTCTTCACAGATATCCTACATGACAACAGGAAGTAGTTAGTCATTAAACAAGACTACCTGATTCTCGTTTTTCTTGTTTTCCAGTCTGAAACATTAAGATAAAAACTGTCAGAACACCTTCCAGAACGAAAGGCTAGCCTCAAAATTATGCACCCCATACAAACTGCTAATGATAAAGGGTTAAACATACAAGTGCTAAATGCCATGACTGCTGCTGAGACTAGCAGGACAAAACCAGATGCATGTGTACTGTCCCACATCTGCAGAATTGTAAGGTGCATGTCACAGATGTGCTACGAATATTCTCTGTTGTTTTCCAAGCTACAATATAGTGTACAGTTAAGACAGCATGAAACAAATATTACATGAGTCTGAGCTTGCATTTGATATTTACAGCCATCTTACAAAGCCTAATTCTGATAAAAACTGAAGGTTTTGCAATGAGAATAATGCATTAAAAAATAATGGTAAACACTGTTTACCTTCCATAGATAGATAATCTTTTTCTCTGTACTGTTCAGTTATGTCTTGGTAGCATCAAAGACAGATGATTCAATGTTAATCAGCATTTTTTCCTTCTTAGGAGTGGGATGTTCTGTTTTCTTTGAGTTTGTAATTACTTTGTCAGAGTAGAAATCTCTTCTGTTCTCATAGCATCAGACAGGAAACTAAGTTCATTGCACAGTGTCTCGTACCTGAAGGCCATTCGGATCTGTGCAACATTTGTCTTTCGAATGTCATTTCCCTCAGGCCCTTCTTTACAGTAATTCACCCCTAAGAATTTCTGTTTTTCCTGTGGGTGGAATTAAATATAAAAAGAAGTCAGTTCAGCTGATCTCGTTTATTGTCTGAGTGTTTGCTACCTGAATGACTCCAGTGCAAGTGAAAAGAGCAACTTCAACCAGATGGCCACTGAACTTTAACTCAGAGTCTTAACTAGTGCTAGAGATTTTAAGGCCAAAGTTACATATAGAATTACTCAGCAGTGCATTCAGTCTGGCTTGCTAAACCCCCCTATGCTAGTGTTTGGTCTTCACTGCTATACCTTTCATGTCAGAGGTCAAAAAGAGGCTTAGATTGCTTTTGCTAGTTAAATACTGCACAAGAGGAAAATCTGTAGCTGTCACTGAAGAATACTGGAAGAAACAGCAGAATATATTAATAAAGCCCCTTCACGTACCAGCTCCTTGGAGACAATGTTTTAAAGTAACACAGAAGCAGAAGAGAAGACGCTCTAAAATAAGTCGTAGAGAAAACCATGGATGTACAGAATTTTCAAGGCAAAAGGGACTTCGGTAGTACTCCCTTCTTAGCAAACACATCTTGCTTTTGACAGTTTGTTTTTATCCAATGCAACACATGATGTGTGAAATTGCTGGCAGAGGAATATCACCCAAATAATTAAAGATTTGGGACTGGAGGCAGAACTGAGTCTAAACATGCATCTGCTCTCTGCATGTTTTGGGAGTTCCAAAACAAAGCTAATGAGGAAAACATATAATGTTAATACTTTTTAAAATGTAAGACTGCACAGCAGATACTTTGTGAAGATTTCGGGAAAAGAGAATAGGGGGGTGTGCAAACACATCACAGAAGCACCTACTATTCTATTTTCGGACTACTGACTTCTCAGTTCCTACTTGCCCTGATTGTTGCAAACAGGGATTTTTTTTCAGGCATAATTACCTTATCTGACAATCCACTCTGTAGTACGCTGTTTCTTGCTATTTCACACAAGTCACAGGTACTTAGTTTCCACACCTGGGCTGCAATAGCATATTCTTCCATGAGAGCTTCCTGTATCACCAAAATATGTTTAATATTAAATTAGATGTAAATAGGATGCATATGGAGAGATGTACTCATTACTAAAGAAATTTATATACGCTCTTTAGGTAGCTGTGAAAAATTAGAGATTTGAAGATTTTAACATCACAGTTACTAACAAAAAGCATTACTGATTTTATATTTCTCAAGGGCAACTGTTAAATAATAGGCACGGGGTATTCAGTTGTCTTAGGCTAAGAAATTGTAGCCTGCAGTCAGGATCCTTAGAGGCATTTCAAATGAGATCCCAGGGAAAATAAACACCTTGAAGGATCTAGTCTTGTAACTCTTAAGCAAGTATCTACATAGTCAGAAAACCAGGCAATTTCTCACTTCTGACCTTCCACACAAGGAGGTCGAGTCTGACTAACGAATGGGCTGTCACAGCTTATGATCTTCCACACTATGTGTAACTGCTGGTGCTGCATTACATCCATGCAGCGAGCTCTCACAGAAGCTGTCTTTTCTAGCAGAGATGCGTCATGGGCCAGAAGCCTGAGTGGAGCACACCAGAGCTCAGCTTGTCCTCACAACTCAGAGAACTGAGCAATGTACAGGCTGCTCTAAAGCACAATATGACTCAGGTCAGTGCCAACCACAAAACAGAACATCAGAACCAATGACTAGGCAGTTCTGTCCTGCAGGGCCACCCAAGGGCAAGAATCAGTTCACTGAGCAAACAGCTGTCATCTTCAGAGATTCCACATTGTGGTTTTGTAATGTACTTCCCCAGATTTATTAGTAAGGAAATGACTTTCCTGGCACTCTAGAGGATTGTACATGAAGGCTCAAACCTCCCTTCAGCCTCATCCTTCATTCTATACTTCAACAGCCAACACTGGAGAGGCAAGAGTACAAAAGAAACATAATTAGGAAATCAGACATTTCCCTCTGAAACCTAACAGTGAGTAGACTGAGAATGAGGAAGGATAATGAATGAAGTGACTGGAAGACATGAAACTTGATAATCCTAAGCAATGATATGAAATAGCTTTCAGGTCATTCTGGGCCTATGTAGTACTGTTGTCAAATTCAAAGACAAGTGCTTCCTGTTCTTACCTTTGTATAATGAAACTGCATAGGATCATCTGTGGAGAGAGAGACGTGAAGTCCCTTATGTAGAAACTCTCGTAGTGGATTTTTTGAATACTCCAGGAATAGGCTGTTGTTACTAAGTGGGGACATAGCAATGGGTATTTGTGCAAGATAATAAAGATACTGGAGGACGGGACTCTGCAAAACAAAACACAGTCAGCATTTAATGGTACTACAGGCTAATGAAAAAAAGGATTTCCCTTGGACAAAATAGAAACAGCATTACAGAGGGAAGAATAAGATCCAGAAAATCTGGTTGACACTAAACTCATTTAGAAAATATTTTAAAGTCTGAATTTTAAATGTTACCAATTTTTATAAAAATAATTTACATTCTTCAACATACGTCATCTTTTAAAAATACGGTGACTAATATTATTGTAGATTAATAAGTATATATGACTATGCAGTGCCCACCTCATCTTTATAGCTATTTTTTACTTAACCAACATATAAACCTAGTAAGTGCCATTATTATGATCATTGTTATTATTATCATCTGCTATGCCAGGTTACTGAACTGGGCTAAGCAGGAGAGAGTGAAGAGAAGAATGCTTTGGTCACATACAGCCTTAGTACTGCTCTGGTTCTAATATTAGGAATTACTGGTTCTGAGCATAACGTCAGACATGATTTTAGGCAAGATTTTTCTTTTTTCTTGCATATGTTAACAAACACGGAGAGAATTTTACAGCATTAACCAGAAAAGCCAACTTAACAAGAGAATGCTTTCCAAAAATTACAATAAACTCAGTGCAAGTCTGCCACCCACTGACCAACTATTTTAATTACAGGACAGTGGCCTGGGGATGACTTATGTGATGGTTTTCAGTAACTGATACACCAGGAATGGTAACATTTGCCCTTTCACAAGCAGCAAGCTGTAAATCCAATATTACTGTGCTGTTCAGCTATGTTAAATTTCTTGATCGATTGATCCCAGTTACTCGAGATGTAACTAATCATAACCTTAATGAATTTTGGAATGAACCCTGAATTACAGGGATGCCAGTCAGGGAAAATGACCTTTGTCCCTTTGCAGAAGAAACCAGAGCTTGTCATAAGTTCTTCTGGGATCTAAACCAGGAAGCAGCAACAAGTCCAAGCAGTTTTTTTCCATTTTAGCTCTGCTTGGAGGTGCTGTCAAGTCCTTGACATATCTGAACAGTTGATCTTCCCTATAAAGACATAGCTTTAAAATACGTTGGAAAAGATTGGTTTTGTAGCTTACATAGGAAGTTCAGCTGAGCTTATTTATTTCACAGAATGGGTTGGGTTGGAAGGAACCTTAAAACTCATCTAGTTCCAACCACCTGCCACAGGCAGGGCCACCTTCCACTAGATTAGGTTGCTCAAAGCCCCATCCAACCTGGCCTTGAACACAATGGGACAGGCCACAGCTTCTCTGGACAAGCTGTTCCAGTGTCTCACCCATCCTCACAGTAAAGAGCCTCCTCCTAATATCTAGTCTAAATTTACCCTCTTTCAGTTTAAAGCCATTACCCCTTGTTCTGTCACATTCCTTTGTAAAATGTCCCGTTTTTGTTGTCCCCTTTTGGTACTGGAAGGCTGCTCTAAGATCTCCCCTAAACCTTCTCATTCTCCAGGCTGAACAAGTCCAACCCTTGCAGCATGTCTTCATAGGAGTGCTGCAACCCTCTGATTACCTCCTCAGGGCCTGCTTCAGCAGGTCCACATCCTTCTTATGCTGGGGGTCCCAGAGCTGAACACAGTACTCCAGGTGGGATTTCCAATTGCTAAGAAAACTGATTTTGGGTTGCCAGACAAAGTCAATTTGGCGACTGCTGTCTGAACCAGCGACTGATCTCTAAGCAGATAGTGATTAGTTTAGGTTACCTTCTTTAGTAGCAATCCATGAGAAATGTTGTCTGCTGTCAGAAAGGCTGATACAAGGTGTGTGATAGACCCAGCTTCTCCACAGTGCGGTCGAAACAGAAAAGTACACATGCCTCTTTCCCTAAGATTAAAAAGCAAGTTCCACTAACAAAATTGCACTGTTAATGCACTGGTTTTCATCTATTTTGCATATAATTAGCATTAATATGGGAATTAAAAAAAGTTGCGCATTCTCATACAGTTTGGTGTGACATCTAATCCGGCTGCTGTTGAAAGGGGCAGGTCCCTATACCCAAGCCCCTGCCATCACCTAACATATTTTTGTCTTCCTTCTTTCCTTCCCTAGTTCTATCTCATTTAGGAATTGTTTAATAGTGGGTGTACAGTTATCAAACTGTTTTCACCTGCGGGAACTAGGGGACGGAAAGCTAAGTGAACTGATGTAACCTACGGCTGCGTAATTCCTAGACTGAAAATGAGGGAAGCAGTGGAAGCACATTGCCAAGAGTTAGGCAACACTATGTAGTGCAGTGACAACCTGCCACCTTACCATGTTAAGTGTAGCATGAAGCCACAGCCTCAGCTGCACAGGAGTGTTGGTTGTTACACTAGACTTAACACTACAATTTCTAGAACTATTTTATTTTTATCACCTATATTAAAAATTACGCTGAGTTTTAGGTTATAATGGAGCCTATTACTCAGTGAAGACAAATGTCCCATAAGTTATTTAGAGATTTAGATAATATTCAAAGCAAAGAATTTCAACAAGGACTGCTAAAGTAATGAGGAATTTCTAGGATGGGAGTTTAGTCACGTTTCTCCTGAAAATGGATGCAAAGATATAAACCACCCTTGCTGACTTTGCTAATATTACAAAAAGTATACTCTAGACTGGCTGTGGTGCCTCAAATACTCAGTATATTTAACAGGGTGAACAGTTTTACTGACTTGTTGATGAATTGTGTCATTATCTCACCTAGCCGTAAAGAATAATTATTACCTATGGAGAGTTTCAAACAGTAGTTGAAATGATTTTGAGGTAAAAAATAAATGTGTGATGAAAGGGATGACTTGGATATCAGCTGCTGTACTATATCCTTTCCATTTGATGTTTTTATTATGAGTTTTGATTCTATTGGGTGGTCAAGAGAGAAATGCTTGAGGCAACAGTGGAAGAGAAGAAATAACATTTTAAATGTTAACTTGAATAAGACCTGTGAAAATGACAAGTCTGTGCACCTCCCGGAAGAAAATCCCAAAATATTTTATAAATAATAATGAACCAAAGCCTTGCAAGGTACATGATGACACTGTAATATCAGTGGACAAACCCACTGTGCCTCAATTTGAGTCAGTTATGCAGATCATTCAGTGAGTCAGCCACAAAGTTGGGAACATAACCTGATGTTGAATTTCAGGCTTTACTGAGCCTGATGCCAAAATCTGCTTTTACAGTCATAATCTCACATTCAGTATCATACCTCATTGCATTACTTGCCTAGACATTGGTCTCAAAGGTAGTAAAACTGAATGAGTCAACATGCATGCTAAAATAAGTTAGCTAGATGTGCACTTTATAATTATGCCCTCCTTTGTCTATCTTTGGTAACAGCAGCAGCCCTAAACCCAATATTTCACAGCATAACTTTGTACCTCTTAAATTACCAGGAGATAGCAAGCTACCAATAGGTACATTATATTTGGAAATCCACTATGAATCCAAGCCAAGGTCAACAAGTCAGTTTTGTGTCAAACCAGTATATTAACCACGTCTTTACAGTTTCTGAGTATTGCATTTGAATTCATTTTACAGTAAACATTTTCAGAAAAATTTGTGTGCTCCTTTTGGACTCTAAAATAATTCAAGATAACCTTTGCTTCAACAGATGTATGATCTAGACACTGATTTAGATTAAGACAAAGATTACTGATTTTTCTTTCTGAAAACTTGTAAAAAATGACTACTTACCTTCTGAGGTTGTTTAACAACATGATGTTCACATACATATAATACAAATAATAGCTATATGGGGGATTCTTCTCACTGGTCCAGAGGTCAGGGTTAAGGCTTTTGTCAGAGAACATATGGCCACTGTGTTTGGACTCATCATCAACACTGTCAAAGCCAGTCACCTGGTGGGAGAAGAGACTCATTTCCTCCTTATGCTAGCAGTCCTGCCCTCCCACCACTCCCTGCAGACAGCAGGAGTAATGTGTTTCCTTGAAGGTAGTTTCACCACCACCCCCTTTTTTTGAGACGAACAGGAGGCCCAGGTGCACAACAGCCTGTAAAATTCCCTCAGATCCAGATTAGAATCCTTTAAACTCATCTGGTTTTGTTATCTGAAAAGCAGCTGAAGGCCAGAGGGTCCCACGAAACCTCAGAGTTCTGAACTGGGGCACACTTGGAAATGTGTCTTTTAATCATGTCCCAGCAGCTACATCCTCACTTCTGAGTCCCATCAGGACCTACACAACGCTTCCTCCCAGTTGCCTCCTTTTTGAAGGCCAGTCCCAGAGGCAAGCTCACAGTGCACATCCCGGATTACTATGTTCCCTCTGCACAAGAGCATGCAAATATATTTTGGTCATAGTCGGAATTACTGAGAGGACAAATAAAGAGGTGATGAGCTGTTTCAGGGAAATAAAGAGCAACTCTTTAACAACAGGACCCTACCCAGGCTTTTATTAAATTGCCAGTAAAACAGTAATACAAGTAATCTATGGAGGAGGAAGATCTTAGTGTCTGGAAACAGCTGTGGACAAACAAAATTTATGAGTAGGAGAGGATCTATTTCATGTGAGACAGAAAATCCAAATATACTTACATATTTGAGGAAAAGGTGCAATTCTTTGTGGTCTTTGGGATTGATTGTTGCTTCAAACAAAGGTACAAAGATGTTCTCCAACATCTTCCCAAAACTAGGCAGAATATTTTTTGACCTGAATATGTCACTGAAGGGGAAAAAATACACAGTTTTGACCATTCTTTAATAGGCTTTTATTTTTCCTCCACTTTCACATTTGTTATTTGAGTTTATTCTACAGCTTCAGTTCTGCCAGGATTAAGAAATTAAAAGTTTATGTCAGGGCAGGGCTTGTCTCTGTGCTCAATTTCCTGCACCTCCTGCTACTCTGCTTCATCCAGGCTCTGCTGGAGCTCCTGAGCATTCCAAAAATAGAGACAGTATGCAAGGATAGATGCTGTCTCAAAAAGAGTGACCCTTTCCTTTACAGCAATCCAAATACCTATAGGTGAGATAAGGAATTACCTCTCCTGAAAGATTCTGTTTTCCAAAGTTGTTAACTACTTCAAACAAAAGTCGAATATGCATTCTGCTTTAGTGAACCTCTCAGAACAGAGGGACAGTACTTCAGTGTGTTATTAAGTGCATGACTTAATGAAGATGTTGAATCTGCTGTGCTCATAATAAATTAAAGGTCAGAAACTTTCTCCCTAATGAGAAACACTCTGGGTGATACATGCTACCATGGCAGCTCTTTCTCTACTCATATTCCAACTATGCAATTTCAAAACATGAAGCGCAGCTTTAAGACTTGACAAAAATATCATGGCAGACTATTATAATATATGTATTAGAAACGAATCATTTATTAACGTCCCAAAGCATGCTTAAAAACTAAGAAAAACTGATATTGATTTGAGCTTGCAAATCAGCAATCAGGGATACGTTTCCAAGTTCACTGTCATTTAGTCACTGATCTTAAGGAAGTTTGGTGGTAACAGTTCTCATTTACGGAATTCCAAGAGGTGATTTATTTTATCAATAACTGTGGTTTAACTTGCCCTTGAATTCAGCTTAATTTCACCCAGTTGTAATTTTTGATTTTTAGTAACTTCAGACTTACAACTAATTCACAGTAGTTCTGAATAGCTTCATAAAGAATAGATTCAAACCCCATCTCCTGTCTTCCACCCCCAGACTGTCATGAAAATTGCAGCAATGGTCAAAAATAAATTTCCCAGGCTGCTGCTTATAAATAGAACTACAGGAAAGCTCGTAAACCATCTAAAAAATATCAGAAATTAAAACAAATCATTGGTATGATTTCAAACTATTAAAATTACCAAGAGCTCCTGATTACTTACTATATTCTGGGAACCTGAATTATCCAGCGCATATTAGGGGAATAAACTTTATGCTTAATGAACCACTTTGCCAAGTTCAGCCATTCATCTGGAGACCGTCCATAAATGGATAAGCGGGGTTCTGTATACTGGTACTTACTTTCTTCTAGTTCACGGGCTACTTCCTATTAAGTAATAAATATATTTGCTTTAATATGGACACTGAAGATCATTCACAGCTAGTAATATATTTATCATTCTATTTTCCTCAGACCAGACGTAATTGTATTTTCACACTTTAAAGATAAAAAGGGGATCTTTTGTCTATTAATCAATTATCTTATTTTAGGCATTTAAATGTTCTGCTGGCAAGCTACCTCAGAATCATTTCACTGTAACTAACTATCACACCTAGATTTAGAGGACAATATTGTGCAGTTATTGATAACACCTTTGTAAGACATACGTTTAAAACTGGTAACTCAGAATGATACTATTTAAACTGTAGTAAGTGACTACATAAAATATGCAGACCAACAGAGAATCTCACCCAAAATGCATGGTAGTAAGCAATTTTAAGGCTGTTAATTTTAGACAAGCACTTGTAAGTTTAAGAAAAGCTGACATCTAGTTCATGAAAACTACTAATTCTTTGGTTGTAAGCCTGTGCATACATTTGCATACATGTGCAGATGCCTGTGCATACATGTGCAGATAGTTTTATGCAGAGGCACTGCCCTAGCCCCTCCTTCTCTAGCAGCTATCTCTAGCCTACTACATCCTCACAAAATACTAAGCCAGTGAATTGACTTTTGTCTGCTCTCCGTAACTTGAAACTGTACCCAGCACTGCTTTGAACTGATACACAGGTTATGTGTATGAGTTTTTACCCCATAAAATGATTCAGAAAGCAGCACTGGCTGACTTAGCAGAGGTCCTTCTCTGATGAACTGCCAGAGCAAGCCCAGTACCTGGAATCACTTAACCGTAGTGTTAGCTCCAGATACAATTATAACATCACGTACCTTTTACAAACCTTAACTTCTCTATAGCTGGAAAAGCTTGAAACTTACTTACCTTGACCATACGAGCAAAATATTCACCACCAATGTAGTTCTCAGTTTTCAGATACAAGTCCCTCAGCTCACTGGCACCAACCGGATTGTACTTGGAATTGAATTTGTCAAATCGATGAAATGTTTGACGACCCTGGAGGAGAAAAAAAAAACAAATAACCACGGATTTAAGTACACACAATAGTTTATAAATCAAATTGCCTAGCAATGAAAGGCACATACAAGAAAAAGCCTACTCTAATTTACGTCAAACATGCAAAGTAATGCGTGAGTTCAAATTCTGATAAGTTACCATGCAAAACTAGAAACCACAATTTCACACCTAAACAACCTTAGTGTTTTCTTGTTTACTTTGTCAGTTTGATAGACTTACTGCATGGACATCTAAAGAGTCTACAGTGAGGTCATAAGGATCCATGTGAAGGCTTTCAAAGACTTGCTTTAAAGTCATCTTCTTGCCTTTCTTCTCTGCAACAATCCTGTCGGGCTCCGTTTGATACGTGTGCTTAATAAACCTTAATAAGTGTTTCTGGTTCATGCAAGCAGCAGCATGGATATGAGTATCAACCTGAAATCAAAAAGTTATTCATGCTCATCATCCATATACATGAACTTAAATTAACAAAGTATCTATGTCAGTGACAACAATGAGTAAAGCCTTCTAAAATATTCTCAAGTAACAAAAGGGTTAGTGCCAAAGCAAGTCAAAATGTTTCAGAACCCTGAGATTTTAAGGTTTGGAGGAATTATTCAACACGCAGAACTATCAATGAAACAGCCCTCAATTAACAGTTCCCCACTTAAATATTTTTAAACAAGATACATTATAAGTGCCAATCACAGAACCTGGGTTCAGATTAAATTTTATATTTCCCTAAGTATTCTTTAGTATCCTTTACTTCATCCATAAAACGACAATGTCTTTCTAGTTTACAGACTGCAGTCATAACTACCCTCTCTGGCTGAAAGAACCTGGAATTCTTAGACATCTTCAAAAAAATACTTCATGGTTTTTTACTTCAACCACATAGAACAGCTCAGGTCACCAGAACTGCAAAATGTATGTGTGGGAAATTTTGTGTCACTATTTTATGCAAGTTTAATTATAATACAGCAATTCATAATGCTGACAGATTTTTCACTTTCTTCAGATCTCTTCACACACCAAGGGAGGTGCAAGCTTCACAGAAAGGCTGAGAGTACTCCTGCAGTTTTTGTTGAAGTCCCACTTGAAAACAAAAAAACCCAAAAAGACAAGAACCAAATAGTTTCCACAGGTATGCTTTTTTTTTTGCCCACAGCCTGCATATCTGCTTGACCACGTATATTAGAACACAATCCAAAGAAACAACTGATCAGACTGGGGGCTTGTTTATTGACTTGAGTTTTCCCTACAGTATGCGTAATGCCTTAGTGCTGCCAGCAGGTATGTAAAATGAATCCATTGCAGCTGCTTGCAGTCAAGGGTTTATTATCTTAACTGTAATGAGAAAGAAGAAAATCAAGTATATTCCCCAACTTCTTGTTTGAAAAGGTAGATAATATTAATTGCAGTTTGCAAGGACCAAGTACCTGAAAGGGAAGAATAGGCCTTAGCTAGGATAATGGCCTTAAGGCACCTACCAGCACAGTAATACCCAGTACATGGAGCAGCAAAGCTGCTGCTCCAGGGTTCTTTTGTTATTAATTTCCTTGAGAAATTCTGACTGAACAATAAAACAGCCTAATGCATGTCCTAGGTAAAACAATGAAATTACCAAAAAATTCCAGTCAATTTAAAACCAAACCAAACCACTGTTCTGATTAGATTTCACAGTTGACACATAATGAGCACAGTGGCCCTGGGGTCAAGTTGTCAGGCTCTGAGACTGCCTTCAACTCCAGACTGCCAAATCCTGGCAGAAGCAGTTGCAGCTCACTCAGAAGCTGGAATGCTGCATGCAGTCTGTCTGCTAAGCTTCCCACTTTCCTCCAGCCCAGGCCCTACCTGGACGTAGATGGTCATGAGCACAGGGAGGTAGTGCGAAGCAATTGCCAACATTTACTATTTCTAACATCTGCCTTGTGTACCAACAGACTGGTACTGGAGAACAAGTCTTACAAAACCAACTGACCAAATGGTTCTGCAGAAGGAGTAGGAAGCCAGATAATAAGTTTGTAATGCAAGTTTCAAGATGACATGTAACAGGGACAGGACAGTTCAGATAGTCTAAAAAGCACCATGCAGTACTGCCCTAGATACTGCTAGGTGATGGTTTGAAATCATATAAGTTAACACTTGATCATGGGGTTGTATGTAAAACTGTAGTGGAAAGGGCTGCTCTAACTTCTTATACAGAGTAAAAAAGAGCTTCAAAGCAGAAATAAAAAATAATCTTGCTTCTGCACAGCACTGGTAATCCAGCTCTCAGAATGCACCCAGTTTTGCTGTCTGAATTTAAAGGTTTTAAAAAAACCCGAATACTGACAATGTTCCCAAGAAACATCACAGAAGGAAATAGGAGATTTCAGATTTCACCAACATAAGTAGTTGACATCCCTCTCTGCTTTTAAGGATCAGTAGGAAACACATCACTGCGTACCTGAACAAATAACAGCCACACTCCTGCAATGTAAACCTCAACTTATGCTATGTCATACACTCCACAGAAATGCCACTGGTTTATTTGGCATGTGTGGTCATTCAATTTCGGTTTATACATACAGAATTTGTTGCAGTCTTCTAAGGGTAAATCTATTTCCATGTGAATGTTAATAGTGTAACTAAAGACCAGGATATAAACTGAATCCTAAACATGAACACTTAATTGCTAATTGCTGCCCAGTTCGAATATGCCAGACACTTTACAGCTAAACGAAAAAGGAAGAGACATATTACCGTCTTGAAGTACATAACATGAAGTATATTACTAATGCACAGTAAACAATGCTGTGTCTAAAATAGACAAAGCAGCTCCACTTAACATATTATTACACTCCTCAGACTACTTATATAGATACTTGAACCCAGTGCACTTCTGTTTTAGAAATAAATATTGTTTACTGTAAATGCTTTCTGGACCAGTGAAATATTACAAACTACTAGGCTTGGTTGACTTAGGTGGGAGAATTAAATAGTTAATAGATGCCCTATAAGCTCTAAACATTTTAGAAAAAGCAAGTCATAGAATCATAGAACAGGGTTGGAAAGGACCTGAAGATCATCTATTTCCAACCCCCTTACCATGAGCAGGGACACCTCCCACTAAATCAATGCCACCCAAGGCTCTGTCCAACCTAGCCTTGAACGCCACCAGCGATGGAGCATTCACAACTTCCCTGGGCAACCCATTCCAGTGCCTCACCACCCTTACAGGAAAGAACATCTTCCTCATATCCAATCTAAATTTCCCCTGTTTAAGTTTGAACCCATTACCCCTTGTCCTATCACCACAGTCCCTAACAAAGAGTGCCTTCCCAGCATCCCTATAGATATAGAAGACCAGGGTTAGGGAACTTGAGTAAGAGTAGGTTACTGAATTTCAGAATGCACTAGTTCCAGTGGTGGCTCAGCTACTGGAATTACTGAGTCTTGAAAAAACAAAACTGAACATTTCCTCTCTGTTTACATCAAATTCACCACTCATCGGAGGGCAAGTACATAAAGCCACGAGACTTTTTGGTTTTTGTTTGCTTCTATGAAAGGATCACCTGACACAGTAGTAATTGCATTTCTTTTAAAGTCATCCTTCCCTCTCATAAATAATTTTCAAGTGTGCCTCAGCAACTCAGTATGCTCCTGTGAAATCTTCCCCCGTCCCCACAAGCATATCACACATAGCTCTATAGCTGAGCTAACCACGTCAGGCTTTTTCTCCAAGAACCAAGATTTTCCTTTATATTTTTTTCCTTCCTTGTCTCCCTAAATAGAATTATTTCCCAAGAGTAAAAAGATTTTCCTGGAGTCTTTTCATGCTTTCTCCAGAGAATATGCAGTACTTTGGCAACCTTTATTAACTACTCAGTATATTTTGACCCTTAGGTAAGCAGTAACTTCAGTAAGTGTTAAAGAGTATCATGCAGCTTTTTCTTCATTGCTTTTAAAAGGAATGCAACTTTTTGGAAGTTTTAATGACTTGAGCTTTGACCTACCCTAGCACATAACTAATCAGTGTGTATGCTTTTGTGCATTTTCACAATTCAGGGTGCAATCCCATCTAAATGAAGTACCTAAAGACAGAATCCTTAGTCATAGCTTATATGGTCTGATTTGGTTATGAATTTTAAAATTATTATTTTTATTTGAAGTGCTATCATGCTAAGAATTTGTTTCTAATTTCATTGTTATTTATTATGAAGGGCATCTACTAAAAGAATTTTAACAGATTGAGGTCATGTAAGTGTCAAATGCCCCCTTGGCCTCCTCTCTCCCTCACAAAAGATAAAACCAGTCCCAGCTGAAGCTGTTGCTATTTTGCTCTTCTTATAATATATGAAGCTGAGGCTTTTCTGGCCGTAACAAGCCTCTACCATAAGGTCTATTTGTGCTATTTGCAAACATTCTGCTTGAATTTCCAAATTTGATACAGTGCCACTTCAGCCCAATTTCCCCCAGTAGAAAAAAACCTCAGCTGCACGCCCTTAGCCAAACTTCCTGCTGCAGCTATCACTGTCCCCTCTCAGAGGAGGAAACCTTTTACTCAAGGTCACTTTAATCTCCAATGAAAAAAAAAGCAACAGAATGACTGACAGAAACCTATCTTGGACCACTTAATATGCCTTCAGTGAACTCACCTTTTTAACAAAAGAGTTAACAATTGTTAACACAAAGCTCTCCTTAATTCTTTAAATTCCATCACCTCATTCAAGCAGTGGTGGATATCAGTTTTCTTGCAAATAAAAGATGATCACTCAGCAATTCTCCATGTAAGAAAGCCAAGCCTGTCTTCCTTGCCACCCTCTCAGTTCAGGCTAGCCCTTTCCTTTTTGACCTGACCACCCGTGCCATTCTCTCTTCAGTGTTTGTGGATCAAATACTTGTCTTCTTAGTCAATATAGTTACGTGTGTGTACAATTTCCAACTTGAAGGAGGTTCTCACTGGCCTCCGAAACATGTTTGCCAGCACCAGCTTCCCTAAATCACTCTGCTTCCCTCATCTTCCTGCACTGCTTCTTTTTTCTTCCACTGTCTTCAGATTCTCCACAAAACATCTAACTCAGGCCTTCTCTGTGCATGTCAGAAATAGTTTTGCACTGAATTAGGCATATGCTCTAGATTCAAAGTGATAAACACAGCAAAAACAAATGCCAAGGGCAGCCTTTTTAATGATACTGAAATTATCCAGTGCATAATCCAGCATATAGTAAGTAGTATCCACACTTGCAAACTACCTGATTTTTGAACACATGAACTTTAACAGAGAAACACTTCTACCCCAATAGCTCTGGGCTTCAGGAACTTGACACTACAGCCTTTACTTCAATGCTGGATTGAAGGGAAATCACTCCACATCCTACTGCTGGATTCCGTGTTCACCAGTACATTCATACAGCACTAGCTTTTTCAGATAGGATGCAACAGCTTTATAAAATGAGCTTGTTTCTTTCCTCAGAGCTCTGTAAGAGGCATAAGCAGCAGGAGACATAAAATACTCTAGCCTAGCAGAGGGCAGAACAGTAAAGCTCCTGGCAGCTGAAATAGTCCCTAAAGCCAGGCACTGCCCCTCAGGAGCTTGTCTAATTCATACTTATGGCATCCAGAGCAACCCCAAAACCAGGAGAGACAGGAGATGCAAATCCCTGTATCTCCTGCTTTTCATGCAGCTGTATGCATTGCAAAAGCACAGAATCAAGCCCTATAATGTTTGTATTCACACAAATACAGAAATACACTGCTGAGAAGTAAAACTAATTTCTTTTTCTTTTAATTATTAAAAAAGATAGAGGAAAAGCTTTCCTTATGGTCTCTACAGAATTTTTGTGTTATAAGGATTGATGGCTTTCCCTGATCATTATTTCACGCTTACCTTGCAAGACCAAGGGTAGATGTAAAAATTTACCTCAGCACCTCTGCAAGACAGGAGGAGAGACGTAGTATGCACAGTGCTTTGAAAGCACAAAGTACAGCTTTAATGCCAGTTAACAGTGGCAAGGCACCATTGCAAGTAATACTAAGAGAGGTGCACAGAGGCACTCCTGTCCTTTGAAACTGGTGCTGTCCCATAAGTCTTCACATTCACTGTAAGTAAACAGCTACTGGAGGGAAAAAAGATTCAACCTCAGAATCAAAGTTCAGGGAACTTATGTATAAATTCACTGTTCACTCATGAGGCTTTTAATTGTATGTTTAAAAAACAGACATCTATTAATCTCATTCAATATTTTGTGAGATCTGTAATTTGCAAGTACATAAACCCACTCAAACATTCTTTCTTAGAAATAACAAGTGGTATTTCAACCCTGTGGTCACAAACAAAAGCTAGAATTTATTTCCTTTTTCTCTAACCAATACCTTAAAAGAAAAAAATAATCAGATGCGATGATCTAGACCAAATGGTATGCCACAGCAGCCATCAGCTACTGCAACGCACAATTCAGAAGGGCCGTGTAAGCCACTCTAGAAACTGCATTCTTCCATTGATGGGTCCCCTGGCCTGAGCCACACAAGGCCAGGCATCTGAGCTACTGAAGCTGTAGGCAGAATATGACATGTAAAAGTCACTGCTATGATATACAATCAGGTTTGGTTTACTGACAGACTGAAATAATGGCTAAAGAGAGGAAGAATATGGAAGGAGGCTTAGGCTGTAATTTCCTTCTTCTTTGTAAAACTGTGTCAAACACAGTACATGGATATATGTTACAAAGGCAGCAAGATAGGTAAACAAGTAGCTTGGCTTCACCTTTTTTTAAAAAACAAAAAAACCCAACAACTTCCCCCCTAGAAATAACAACTGAGACAAACCAAAGTTCCTAATAACAAGAACATCTCTTGGTCCTTTACTTTGAAGGTGTATTTCAGCTTAGAAACTGAATTATCAATCAGCACTGAATTATCAGAGGCTGTTGGGCACAGCGGCCTACTGGAAGCCCCACTCAAAAAGCCTCACACACTTGCTTTGGAAGGCAAGACACCCTAATAGACAAACTAAAACTCAGTTCTAAGTTTGCATGCCACAGAGCTGCACTCTTGTTGCTTAATTTCATCCTTCATGCAGGCAACCCAGGAGTTATGTGGAGAACCTATTTTTACTGCATTTTTCAGTTCATCAGCCAGAGAAGGTGGGAGAGTCCCGCTGACAGTAAACTCAAGAGTCTTCTCTAAAGTTACAATTCTCCTACTCAGACAGTTGTCTACCTCCTGTGGGGAGCCAGCCAGTCTTTACCACCTGTGGATTTTCATTTGTCTATAGATGTATTTGTCAGGTTATTAAAAGGCAATTTTCCAGTTCCAGCTTGATCAGTGCAAAATGTATCTTTGGTTGCATTCTGGTTAAGTCCACTATGAAAGATACACATGTTGCGTTTCCCTTACTTAGCAGGAGCCTTATCTTGGTATTTATTAAATAGATGAGCTCACAGGAGAACTCCCATAAAACCTGGGAAAATAGGGAAGAAGGGGAAAAAAAAAAACCCACACCACAATAAACTTTGATTGTCACGCCAGCAAATAATGCTGGCCAGCTTCCTGTTTCTAAATACAGCAATACATGCTCACTGATTGACCTTGACACCACATTCGTAATTGTTTTAATTTGGGCATTTTCCATCAGTTACACTGGCTGTTTTTATGTAACCAAATGGATTGCACCAGGTTTTCCACACTAGTGTCTGAGCAGTGTAATAGACAACTTCACTAAGAACTCTGTTGGGAGGTGAATCTTATTTCTTACTTTTCTTATGAGCAGTACACATTGTTTAATGATTGACTAACAGAGAGATAACCTGAAAATGTAGGCCCTAGAAGTGTGTTTTGTATTACAAGTTTCACTGCTAAAACTGTTATTAGGAAGGAAGCACTTTGAGGAAGTTACAGATCCAATCATTAAATGAGTTAGCAAGACAGGGAAAACAAGATTATCTGGAGACTTGTAGGAACTCTACAATGCAGTTTACTTTTCAGTGCTTTATAAAAATTCTACTTGTAAGCTTGCTTCAGAAGAATACTATTTTAAGCAAGACTACCTCTGCAGCAAGCAATAGCTGGCAGTAGGAATGATCTGTGGCAGAGAAAAGCAAGCTTGTTCCTGGACTCCTGAACTTGAGTATTGCTAGAGTGGAAGTGATGGAAATTTTGTGGGTTTGAACAACATTAATCCATTTGTAGATTGCCTTATTCAATAGCAGATAATTAGAAAATAATTAGATATGCTCAGAGACATTGAGCATTTGCTTTTAAATCAAAGGCTGAACTTAGCAAGTACAGTCCTGTTAATTACAGCTTCTCAGTAATCAAATTGATTGTCTAAGGCAGTTACCTGATCCACAACTCTGTCCCTCACACCTCTCCGTTACCATGTGTTTTATTATTAATGTCTGTCACCTAGTGAAATGTTTTCTCTGAATGTGGTATGGAGTAAGTATCTTCTTCAGGGTTATGCAAGAAAACTGGCAAGTTAGGAGTCAAGCCTCTGCCACTTGAGTCCTGCTTTAAGTGAATTAGCTTATAGATTCTCCTGTTCATACACTTAACAGATAAAAGTGTGAAATTCATTAGAATTTACCTACCAACCCATCTGTTTCTAGCCTTGTGATAGACAGGAATACATCCATCAAACACTTGTGTTTAGCAGATTTTGTATTTGATTGTTTTTATCACAACAGTGGCAAACATTCAGCAGCCAGCACACTGGACACTATTGGAAAAAGCAAAAATGACTTCTTGGTGTAATTAACTGAATTACACTAATTAAAACATAAACAGAAAGATTAAAGTATTGATCTAAATCCTGAAGTTACAATATAAGGTCTAAGTCTTCCAAGTTGCATATAGAAACAATGCAAACTGGGTCTGAAGTGGTTAAAAACACCAGCAACAGTTACTGATTGGTGAAGAAATCTCACCTATCAAAAAAGCATTCTCTCTCCACTAACTTCCTCTTAAGTTCAAGAAAGGGAAGCAAGCAGAAGCAGGCTACCACTGGTGCTTCCATGCTTTGAAAAGAAGGCAGCTCCCCTGGGTGTGAATACATCAGGAAATTAAATCAGCTTCCTCATTCCCCTACCTGTCTCCTAATTACACCCCCAGCCTATCTCAGAGACAGCTAAGAATGTAACTCAAATAACTTCTTTCAGATTCCATAGACATTTTTTACCAGATACTGATGGCAGCACAAACCCTGTGTTCAGTTTCTGTGGGAGGTCTTTTTAATTTTGACATGTATTTAAATGCTTATTTTCAATATGAAGTTAAATTTTCATCCCAAACCTATACAGCTGTTCCTACTACAGTCTAGTATGACTTACCTACATGAAAGCAGGAAAATGCACTTGACTGACTTCAAGTGAATTAATTAAAATAAATTGAAGCTTCATGTGGATATTTCTATTCATAATCCAAGTGAGCTTCATTTGAGTAACTCTGTTTCACTCCTTTGAAGCAATCTACATACAATTAAGCTCCTTTGATTCTGAGTAAGTAAAACAGATGAATTTAGCCTAATCCACTTAACCCACTTGCATTCAAGTTCATTTTCCTGGCATGTTCCCATGTAGAGCGATTTTAATACTCTTAAAATAATGTAGTTCAATTGAGTGCTATACACACACCACTTCACATATATCATCTACACCTCATGCAAGAAAAGCAAAATTGCTGGAACTCCTACTAACAACGTCATGCCTTTAACACTTTTCCCACTTACCTTTCTCACATTATAAAAGTCTCGATGGGGATTACTCTTTAATTCTTTAAATTCCGACATTTCATTTAACATCTCATGTAAACTAAATTTAGATTCTAAAAAGTTAAGCCTCCTATGGCAATACGTTTTTCTGTAAAAGAAAATACAAAAGTCAACTTAAAACTATTTCTATTTGAAGTTCAGAAAGAACTTGAAAGTTTTCACAATAAAAAAAAATTATTCTTTTTCTTATGAAGACCATGACAAGTTCATTCTTCTTATCCTACTGGTTAGCAATCAATAGCCAATATGATTTTAGACCAAACCTCAAACAGAACTCTACAGAACTGTGTTATGCCCTTTAAGTAGTCCAAGTATTTATCACTGCATCTGTGCACATAATGCAGTTTTTTCAATAATGATGATCACGGAAAGCACAAAGCCCATAATCAAATGTGATGTCACCTGCTACAACTCTGAAACTATACCTGCAATAAAGCAGATCACCTCATATATAACAAATCACCAGGAATCCAGACTACAGATCACTATGGGCATTATAAAAAAACACAACAACAACAAAAAACCCAAAACGAACCCAGGTTATTTGATTTTTCAATGCAAATATAAGAAGCCAAGCTATGATCCAGTACACTTACATTTTTTATACCTTAAAACACATATATTGTGTAGAAATACCTTTTTCTAAAATACTTTTGCTCTTCTTTGAAAAAAATCATGCTTTTTTGTTCCTGCTTGCCTACTCTGTCTTTGCTTTCATCTTCTGTTACGGTTCTCTTTCTATTTTTAACCAATTACATGTTTTTTCCCTTCACCATCTGTCAATTCTTAGTTAATCTACAATATTTTTGTAGCACAAGTCATGTAATAGCCTTCTTTTTTCTGCTTTATTGTTGACAGTCTCTCCTCAGTGGGACACAAATCCCATCATGGACTTGAAAGTCCAATTCAAACACAGTCTCATTGTATCTGATACTGATCAAAACACATTTGTGAGCTGCAGGACGTCTTTGCTGGGTTTTCTGTTATTCAAGACACTGAAAAACTGAGGAGTACAGGTGAGATTTTCACCAGTTAAAGAATATTAAAGGTTGAAGAGTAATGGGTTCTTGATCTCCAAGCAGTCCCATGTGTGATAGACATAAATGGCAGGAAAGCACTTGCTACAAACAGGGAAACAATACCACATAAAGAGCTTATGTTCTTTACTTCCAGGATTACTGGACTTTCTCCTTTTGGTTTGTGTGTATTTATCAGGAAACATGAATCACCCTGCAAAAGCTTAATCTGAATAAGTGAAAGGAGTAGATAATTGCTCCTGCATTCACAAAGGTGCTGGGTGTTCTAACCTGTTAGGTGGGCTGATGCCAACCTTATGAAGTTTAACCATGCCAAGTGCAAGGTCCTACACCTGGGTCAGAGCAACCCCAGGCACAGCTCCAGGTTGGGCAG
>JAOEHY010042808.1:15007-39552 GCA_025447955.1 Psilopsiagon aurifrons | reverse complement strand
GACTTGTTCCAACAGTTCCATGTCCTTTTTATGTTGAGGACACCAGAACTGCACACAATACTCCAAGGGAGGTCTCACAGAGCAGAGTAGAGGGGCAGGATCACCTCCCTCGACCTGCTGGGCACGCTCCTTTTGATGCAGCCCAGGATACGTTTGTCTTTCTGAGCTGCGAGCGCACACTGCAGCCGGCTCATTCTCATTTTTCCATCGACCAACACCCCAACTCCTTCTCCTTGGGCTGCTCTGAATCTCTTCTCTGCCCAACCTGGAGCTGTGCCTGGGATTGCCTAAATGCATCTTAAATGTCTTTTCCAACTGAGCTGATTCATGTTTAAGCATTTATATAATACAATAAGCACACAGATGCACACAGATGCACGAGCTGATGACTCTTGCACTGAATTTCAGGCAACATCAACATGGAGCCAGTGTAAGTACTAAAGGAACCAGAGGTGTGCTCCTGGAGTGAGTGAGGCAAAAGGTTTTTTGCAGCATGAAACTGTTTTCCCAAGTTTATGACTTCATATCCCAAAGGAATTGTTTCATACCCCACTTCTGCAAATGAAGCAAGCAGAAAATCATGAAAGAGACCAAGGAAGCACTAAATCTGACTAGAGGGGGAAGATGACACATGTAGGAGTGGGACTGTGTCTTTGGTGAGGTGAGAGCGAGCTGTTAGATCAGCTCACACCTCTTCTCCAACTGCAACCTTTAAATAACCTCGCAGAAGCAACACAGTGAAATGTACGGAAACAATAAAAGCCCTCCAGAAGAAAGGAACATGACCTGTGTTCAGTAAGAACATGGAGAACATGCAAAGAGGCTTCATCAAGCCCGGCACCATGCCTCCAACAGCAGTGGCCTGAGCAACCTCAGAAGCACCATTTGTGTCAGTACCACTGTGTCTCCCAACACACTTTGTCTTCCTCCACGTCCAGGAGTTGGACACCCACTGCCAAGTGATGGCGAGCCCAAACCTGGAAGATGGACACAAACAGCAAAGCACATAGGATGCATGTGGAAGATGTCTGTCAGACGGCAGGGA
The DNA here is from genome assembly GCA_025447955.1 of Psilopsiagon aurifrons. Taxonomy (NCBI): domain Eukaryota; kingdom Metazoa; phylum Chordata; class Aves; order Psittaciformes; family Psittacidae; genus Psilopsiagon; species Psilopsiagon aurifrons. The sequence continues at coordinate 38,507 of JAOEHY010042808.1, read as the reverse complement.
GACTTAGGATAGCACAGTTTGGGTTGAAGGGAGCTTAAAGCTCATCCAGTTCCAATCCCTGCCACGGACTGGGACCCCTTCCACTGGAGCAGGGTGCTCCAAGCCCCTGTATCCAACCTGGCCTTGAACACTGCCAGGGATGGGGCAGCCACAGCTTCTCTGGGCACCCTGTGCAGCGCCTCAGCACCCTCACAGGGAAGAGCTTCTGCCTCAGAGCTCATCTCAATGCCCCCTCCGGCAGGTTAAAGGCTTTCCCCTTGTCTTGTCCCTGCAGGCCCTTGTCCAAAGCCCCTCTCCAGGGTTCTTGTAGCCCCTTTCGGCACTGGAGCTGCTCTGAGGTTCCCCCAGAGCCTTTTTGTGGAACAAACACCCTAAGTGGCTTCTCTCCTTTTTTGAGGGCTCATTCCAGATACCAACAAACCACCCAGATGGAACAAGCCAATGGGGGGATTAATACACTCCAAATGGCTGCTGTGCCCCTCAAGTGAAACATCTATTCACTTATTTCCTTTTTAATTAACAAAGCAGAGAATTTGGGTGTTAAAACATTTCCGGCCACACCTTCTGTCAGCATCAACGAGCACCACACCACCGGGGTCATTCAGCAAGAGGCACTCACAGCGGAGGAAGCGCAGCTTGTAAACAGTTCCCACGCAGCGGGGCAGGGTTTGTTTTATCTGGCGGCTATTCCCAAACAGCACAGGATTAATGTCCAAGACCTGCACTGGCACCACAGCCACAGTCAGGGCAGTGTGTAACTCCAAAGGGGTAGTAAAAAACACGTGGAGTCTCCTCATGTTCTGGACAGGCTCCACAGAGCAGAGCGTCAAACAAAGCCATTGCCATCACTCCAGGACGGGTGACAGCTTCTCTTGTCTTTCACGGGCACAGCACGAGGAGCTCTGCCAGAAGCACGCCTGATGCTCCTTGGGGTAGTGATCAGAATGCTTAATCAGCTGTTTCCAGGCAGTTTAACTGCTTAACCACTGCACAACAGTGACTAAGGTCCTGCTGGGAGGCGTCATGACGATCCTTTAACTGGAAGCACAGCTAAAGAAACCTGAAATCCCTCCAGACTCTACTACAACCAGCCCTGTAGCTCAGGAAGCCCCTCAGATGCATTCTTGAGCAGGGAAAAAGCAGGTAAGGAACACCAAAGCTTCACCCTGGATTACAGACTTGACTCCAGCAGAAACCTCCCCCAGACTTCACTCTGGCTCTATGCAAGATACCCACATGAGTATCAGTTTCCATGAGGAGCTTTCATGTGTCTATTGTCATTCTCACAAACACCCTCCAACAGTAAGGAAGTCGCACCACCATCTGCCCCTTGAATGCTGTTGTCTGTAACCACATTGACTTCCATTGGGTTTCCAGAGCTAACATTTACATCCTGAACATAGAATAGGCTGCACAGCTGAGCAGAAGAGAATGGGAAGTCCTCAGAGGAGCTCCTATCACTAACAGGGAAGTGATGGGTCACCTTTCCCTCCCTTTAACCCAAAGAAAAGCTTTTCAATAGCTAAAAACCTGGTTAGTGCTCATCCCTACCCATTTGTCTGAAGAACCCACATAGATTCAACACAGCTCATTTTAAAACCAGATTAACATTTGTCCTCAATTAGGAGAATGTGCCTAAAAATAGGATTTCCAGCACAGTTTGTTCAGGAGGCTGCTGACAAACCAAGGCCAGAGAAAGGCCAAAAGGCACCGGATCCCCTGTGCTCTTCCTGCATGCAGCAGCAATACCTTGTGCTTCTGTAAGCAAGGGGAAATGAGCTGCTTGCTTGTAAATTAACAAAGCTGATGTGCTACAATGAGTGAACTGAAGTTGGAATATATAATCCCAGTGTGACTGCAAACCTCATTTCCCTATTTAGTAGGAAGGAGAAAATGTCTTGCAGTAGGAAAAGTCTTTAAGTAGCACCTCTGACACAGGGCGCTGTTAAAGTCTGGGAAGCACTTCGAATATGGCAAATACTATTTATATATCAAGTATACAATCCTGGGTGTTATTGTATGGGGAGCTTAAATGAAAAGCTGGACTCAAGTAAACTACAAAGCTCTGATGCAAATGGATTTACAATTTCCATAAAGGAAAGCTCTAGCATCCCCTCACAGCACTAAAAGGCAGCTTGTCCTCTGACGACCCCATGTCTGACATTCAAAGAGAAGAGCCCACATCCCTCCTCTTCTCATTCTTGTGCTACTTTCTCTCTCCTGCACTTATCCAGCAAACACATTTGTACCTCCTACAATAAACAAGTCTGGGGAACTGATCCAGCTGAAGAAGAACTCTGCCCCTGAAGCCCCTCAACAAGGATATATTGAACCTATAGCCTGAAAACACCTTACTCTGGTGCCTGGGATTTTGTCACCATGCAACACCATCAACTCAAGGAACACACCCACACAAGTGCCTCAGTGTCTCTGTCACTGAAGCCGTACACAGATCTGCCACCCAAAACACCTCTCCACACCCACTTGTCATTCCACAGGGAACCTCCAGGCACACACTGAGCACTGGCGGAGCAGAGCTGGAGCAGCGTTCCAGCCTTCTTCAGTGAATCCGCACTTTTGTGAGCCTACTGCACACTTCCCAAATAACAGTATTTTACATGTTGACAACTCCAGAAGCTTAACATCCAGAACTCCCTAGGAATTGCTAGAATCCCAGAATGGTTTGGGCTGGAAGGGACCTGAAAGCTCATCCAGTTCCAACCCCTGCCATGGGCAGGGACACCTTCCACCAGAGCAGCTTGTTCCGAGCCCCTGTGTCCAACCTGGCCTTGAACACTGCCAGGGATGGTGCAGCCACAGCTTCTCTGAGGACCCTGTGCCAGCGCCTCAGCACCCTCAAAGGGAAGAATTTTTTTCCTAACACCCAATTTAAATCTGCCCTCTTTCAGCTTGATGCCATTTCCCCTTGTCCTGTCCCCTTCCCCTTTTCCTTGTAAAAAGTCCCCTATTCTTGCAAAGTCTAAGAGCTTCCCTGGATCTTGCACGGTTAAATGTGAATGCAGGATGTGCTGTTGAGTTGAAGCCATCCACAGATCCAGCTGTTATGTTACTTCAGATGCGTGTCTCATCCAAGGATACCAAGAGTATTTTGCACAAGCATTCTAAAGACCAAAGGTGGGTTTCGCCTGTCAGAATTAGATTCATTATCACAAGACCATACCTCCTGGTTTGATACTGATCACAGTTGCAGGTCCATAGGTTTGAGTTCTTGGTACTCAGAAGTTCTCAGAGGGGAGGCACGTATCTAGTAACAAGGCAGTCAGTGCTCTCAGTGACTGAGGTCAGACTGACAAACCTCTTGCCCTTTTTCAAGACAGGCAATATCCTTCTTGAGCAACGTCTGGAAAGCAGGAATGCTGCAGTGGATGCTGAGGGATGCTCACTAATAAGGCTTCAATACCTTATTCCCTCAGCAGCACTGCAGTGCCAGCAGGAACAGGTATTTCCTTCCTTCCTGCAGTGTTCCCAACTGTATCAGCCTGCAAGAGAATGCAGGTAACAAGATTGCAGAACTGATCTGGATTAAAGGCAACGCAAAGACAATCATTCATTTTAACTTGGACTGAGGCTGCCAAACAGTCACACCACCGATGCCAGCACAGCTAAGGTCACAGCATGCGCAAGCAAACAGCAAGAAGGAAGCTGGCACGGGTGCCAGAAGAAAGGCTTGTCTCATAGGGCATCATTTGAACTGCGAGCCTGTTTCCATTCCTCCACCACAAACTGGATCTCCAGTCAAACACTCGGGTCTCCTGTATCGCTGAGCAGAAGTACAGCAACATGATGGGGCTTGAAGAGAGGCAAACAGGAAAGAACAAATCCTAACACAGTAGTGCAGCTCAATAAACTGCTTTAGTGACGTCTTGGCTGAGTATGACTCAGCCCTGAGCATAGAATCTGTTGGAATTCTATGAGAAGCACATTCAGGATTCAGGGTGCTCCAAGCCCCATCCAACCTGGCCTCGAACACTGCCAGGGATGGGGCAGCCACAGCTCCTCTGGCACCCTGCGCCAGCGCCTCAGCACCCTCACAGGGAAGAGGTTTATCCTCATAATCTCTTCTCCTCCTAGAAAGTTCCGGTTTGGAATACACAATCTTCCAACCCCACATCCCTGCCTTCTACCTGTGAAAAATAAGGCTCTGGAGATGAGCAGGGAAGCTGATGAAACTGCTCTGGTCCTTGCCCATGATGCAGTGATGGGACACAGGCAAGGCACGCCCCTTGACCTCAAATCTGAATTAGATATACCCTTAGCTAAGGATGCTCTTCTTCCCTTCTGCTTTTTGCGTTCTTATTCTGTCAGCATTCAAGAAGCCAACACGTCAGGGTGGTACTGCATAGAAAGGGGGGGAAAGACATCCGAATGATGAACATGTTAAGAGGGCACTGGACACTGTATCTTCCTGTGTCAAAGGCTTCTGACCACGCTTCTCTCCAACTCGAGAAGTAAGGACAAAGCTGACAGCTGAAGTTTTAATGCCATCTCTACCCATTTATGTCGTAGACAGAACTGGAAGAAAACCAACCTGTGTGTGATTCAAGGTATGACACACGCCTGGTAATAGCCCAGTTTGAGATGTCTGGTTGTTATTTCCACATAAATAATGTCATCTTTACTTCTCCCAACTACTACTCAAGAATAAGCTTTAAGGACTAGAGGTTTAAAAGAAGGTGTAATGGATGCAAGCTGGGCACCTCTGGGGTGGGAATGCAGCTTCCACTTACCACCACCTATAAGGGCTCACACGTTTCCAGCATCTGTTCTCTGAGCCCTCAATCTAAATGCACTGCATTCATTTATCAAATACAGAATATACTTGATATGGAATATCCAATTCTGCTTCAACCCCATCTCCTGAAAGCAGAAAGGTGATTTACTCCCAACTGCTGATCCAGATGCGGTGGCAGTGTTTGCTTTCAGGGTGCACTTGAAACCAAAGACATTCCACCTCAGCAACACCCACCCTCTTGCATGCCACACCTGAGGCTGTGAACAGGGCAGAGCATGCCCTGCATCCTCTCCAGCCCCAAGGCTGCAAATCCCTCTCTGTGAACATGCACGTAGACAACACATCCAAACAAGCCATGCCAAGATAAATAGGGAAGATAAACAGCCTTTCTTCCTCCGGCAAATGCGTGGCTATCTATGTACACATTTGTGGTAGGAGACAACTGCTTGCACATTCATAAAAGCCTTATTTTCCCTTCTTCTCCTCTTGGAAATGAAGCATGTCTTCAGTATAATGCCAAGGAGAAAAAAGGGGTAAGGAAAGCATGCCAGCGCTTTGAAATCCAAGACAGCATTTCCAAGAACTGAAAAGCTGCCCTTGAATCCATTGCAGAAAAGAGACGCATCCCTCCGAGGAAACAGCTGTCTTTGAGGGACTAACTCCATCCCGAATAAACACAGGGCCCCAGCCACAAGTTCTCAAAGCAAGGCCCACGTATAGGCACACTGTTGTCTTGGTTAAAGATGTTTCAAGTCAAACAGCAATGAAATCAGACCTTTAGTCTAGCTGCTTACCGAAAGCTAAGCCCTGCTCATGAGAGCTTAACACGAGTTTTGTAATGAAAAGGGTTTCCCTACATGATCAAAGGTGAAGGCATAGAAGGTATTCGCTGTTTGCCCTCTAAGGGAGCCATAAAAGACATAAAACAGGCTTTCCTCTCCCCTTTCACTGTCAAACATACCCTTTCCATTGACAAACTTGACTTTGTTAGAAATAGAAGATGTCAGAAACCACATCTTGGGAGAGAAAGTTCCACCCTTATTTCCTCTGGTATCAGGACATCCCTCAAAGTCCTCCGCTTCACCTTGACTTGGCTCCTCTGGAGACTCCAGACCAAGCCTGACTTCCTCTGGACACTGGAAGGGATCCTGGGCTACCACCCCAGAGGAGCTGTGCTAACCAGGGAGTAGCCCTGAAAACCCTTTTTACATTTCCTTTTCGCTGCAGAGCTGTCTCAGACATTCACCTCTGAGCATTCACACACAGCTCCTTGGGAACAAGCCAAAGGCCAAACCCAGCACCAACCTCCTCCTCAGTTTGTAGTCGTGCGCAGTTCTGCTGCAGACCCGCTCCTCCACAAAAGGAAGGGGGATAAAACTAAGGCATAAAACCCCTTAAAGGTTATTTTAACCTTCAATTATTCAGCTTGCTGGAACAGCAGTCATTCCAATGGAATGTAGGCTTCTCCTCCAACAAGGGTTTAGTGTTTCTAGAATAAATGTCAGGACATGGTAATACATCAGTGCTGGAGCTTTACTACGGAGTACCTGCACATTCAACAGTCACTGTCCCGGTTTAACAAAGTAAAGAACCACACTGATTGAAATACCAAAGTTTAAAAGCAACCCACTACATTCTCTACCAGCAAAGAAGGCCAATACAAAAATCTCATTACTTTTAGAAACAACTATCCCATTTAATGCACACATAAGAAAGCTAAAAACTAAGGTAAGTCCCCAGTAACTGCTCCTCACCTGCTCTCTTGATTCTGCTTTATGCAAAGCTATGGCACATTTTTGCTTAAACCAAGGATTTGTAACTCTGCCGCTTGAACTCAGCACTGAATTTCTAACAGGGAGTGGAAGTTCTGGATCCCTACAGCCCATAACCACAGGTATTTCTGAGCTGGAGGAACCACAGATGCAATCTCGGCTTTTGTTTTTCAAGTTTCTATGTACTTCTTCAGAAAGACAACCTGGATTTCAAGTCCCACGTGAAGATCCATAGACACTCGGCCACAGTAGAGGCTTGCAAGGTTAAAAACATACCGAGACACAATTTTTCTTCCCTTGCACTAAGTACTTCACTTCACAAAATGAATCAATCACATTAGGTATCTCAAACCACCATACTTAAGTCAGAGAGAAAAGATGTTTCAAGTGGTACCCAAAACTCCCTACTCCATATAAAAATAAGCGTGTGATGTTGATGACAATCATTCTTGTTGCTGTAGCTCTGTCTGCTCACCAAGTTCCTACACACAGATCTGAGCTTACTGAACTGACAAGAGAGAGCTTCTCTTATCATCACCAGTGAAAATCCTTGAATTTCAAAGTCTATGATGAGGGTCACAGGAGCTACTTGTGAGGAAATGCTGTTTGGTGTCTTCATATGAAGCCATGCTAGAAAATAAATAGGAGGAAGAAAAAACATCCAAAACCTGTCTTTTTTCCTTGGTTTTCTCTTGCACAAAGGAAATGGTGGGCAGGAGACAACAGGTCTCCTTACCTCTTGACAGCTCCCTTCAGCAGACTGGAACCATGATTGTGTTGTGGAATTCAATGTACATGCAGAGAATGCAAATGCTGGAAGCAGTGAGCAGATGGGAACCTGCTCCTACAGCAAGAACCTCAGAGAAGGAAACAACCCCCCCATACCACCTACCACCATGCAAGAGTCTGCTCTCGGAGAATCATTAAAAGCCAACCAAACCATGAAGCTTTAAAAGCATTTGACATGTTAAACTGTGCTTAAACACCTCAACACCTCAAAAGTCCACGGAATCAGTGCAGCAAATGGTAAGCAAAGGTCTCAGCATTAGAGAGAACCTATGCTTCAGAATAACCACTGGGTTTCATGCACACGTAACATCTCCACACACCTCTCAGATTACAGATACTTAAAGTTATTCTTAAAAGCCCCAACTTTGAGTTCTGCCCAACTAACTGAAGGACAAGCACAGTAAAAACACAAGCAGCGGGTGACTGGGGGGGAGAGGGCAACAAAGGGACTTCCTGGGGGTAGAATGGACTCTTCAGCTCCATTTCCCCACACCACGGGGGAATGGATGTTCAAACAAGGCCATTTTGTAATGTACACATTACATTTAAACCTTTTAAACGTGTAAACACATACAACCCACATTTAAATCTGTTAATTATTTAGTTAATACTAAAAGTGTCACTCAATGTCACCTTCATCCCAGTTCTCACTCCCGCCATGAGGTGTCACACAAGCTTTTGGGGAGTATAAAGTGCTAAAAGTCAACTGACACACAGCAGCAGTGCCATCTAGACTGCCAGTCACCGTTGTAAATGTCAAGTTTCTATCGTGCAGAAATAGGAAGAGTATCCATTTGAGATAATGCACACTCATACACCAGGTTTTGTTTGTTCTCAAGGAAAGAGGGTACCACATAAAGCTCTTCCTGAACTTACTTACCCTTTACAACAGGTAAAGAGTCTTTCAAGATGAACTGCAAATCTGTTTGCTCGCTTGCAGCCTTTAACCTCCCATTTCTTGACTGTTAAGTTAACATTTAGCTAAAGATGGCCTGCGAATGCTCAAAGCAGACTTACTCGGACATCAGTAGCGTCTCCGTGCCGGATGATGCTGGCCCACGTCGTCGGTTCACTGCTGTTCTCGAAGTAGTGGAAAACCTTTAAGACTCGTTCCATGGATCCTGGGGAACGCTCCATCCCAGTACTGAGATGAGTCTTTGCACTTGAACTTGGTGTATGATTCAAGTTGGGATCAAGGTAAGCTGCTGCCATGGTTTTGCTAGATGCTAGGTATCTGTCATATTCTGGGAAAGGGAAACAAGAGATTCGCCGTAGTTAAACCTGGATCTTACACTGATTCATACAAAGCATTTACCAGAAATCCATAAAGACTTGTTTTTGAAGGAAATTTTGAGTCCACTCCGAAAATAAGCTATAGACCTACAAACATAAAAACTACCCAGATAATACCAGAGCAAGAGAAGTGAATTCGAACAACACAATCATTAACAGAAGTGGTATCTTTAGCAAGATACTTTTAGTTTCTCAATGACTTAACCAGGCCCCTGCCAAAGCCTTCCAGTTTTAACAGGAGTGCCCATCCTTAAAATCTACCAAGTCTGGTCTTGGAAGAAGCCTCAAAGACCAGTATGAAGGAACCTTGACAGCCCAAACTGGAGGCTCTCCCCTAGGAAGCTGCACACCAACACCCCAACACCCGCTCTCCTGTCTAAGGCTATGACACTGCCACATCAACTTGCTCTGTGTTATTTTGGGAACTCAAAACCACACAGAGATAAATCCAATATTCACTGAGGAACCATTAACACGACCAATGTCCATCCTCGCATCAATTAGTGAGTAAGTGGCTAAGTTCTACCACCAACTAGCCCAGTTTCCAAATGATTTCCAGTCTGGTAGCAAAGGCACGGACCATGGTATGAGTTTGCAATCTCTAACAAACAAAGGAGAAAGCTGCCTCTTGGCTACTGCTGCGCATTAGTCAGCCACAAGCAGATGGTGTCTGAGAAATCAATGCAGTACAAGAGAAAAAGAGCAAACAAACCCTCCTCCCACAGTCAGCATCATTCCAGTCTGCTGGCTGGAAACAGCAAAGAACTGCAGGGCTTTGCTCCAGGCCTTGGACAAGTGCATGGAGCTTTCTGTACCTCCTCCCCACTGGGGAGGCAGTGTTGGAGATGTTAAAAATAAACTAAACTTGCTCTTTTTGGCACACACAGTGCTCTGAACGCCTTGCTGGTTGTAAAGCTGGCCTGTGAAAGGGGCTGGAGGAGAGGAGACTGCTTTGGGATTGCTGCTGGCAGCCTGAGCCTTCGTTTACTTTACTGTGAGGCAGAAGAGAGAGTGATGCTTCCAGCTCGGCTCCTGTAATGCCTGGCTTCAACAGAGCTGCAGCCACCAACATGCCACCCTCCATGAAAACGGGGTTCAGGAAGCGATCAGGAACAAGGTAAAGGTGATTTGGGTTTTAGGACTGGCTCAGTTTTAGACCACAGCTGCCTGAGGTTGTTATAGATGTCAGACAAGTACAGAGGAGGAGAAGCAGAAGCAGCCTGTGGTCAGGGGCAGGAGGGGAGACGTCTCCCAGCCAGTCATTACACCAGCTCACCAGTCATGTCAAACCACACCGTGAGCTCAGCTAACAGGAATCTAGCACCAGCAATGTCAAGGCTTGAAGTCTTCAGACTGTTGATAACAACTTTTGCTAGAGGCTAAACCAGGACTTGAAGTCTAAACCAAGGATCTGGAGTTTACCTAATTCAGACCTGCAGACAAAGAGGCAACAAAGAGCCCACCCAGCAGTGCCTGGAAGAAATGGTGGAATTGCATGCATCAGGCAGAACTGAAGGAACTTAAAATGGGCAGCAATTGGGTCAGACAAAAGGCCTCTGATGTCCTGCCCCGAGGGAAGATGGTAAGAACAGGCCAAGCAGACCTTTATCCCAGTATTCTCTCAGTGCCTGACCCCTGAGGGACTTCCCCACTTCCCAAGCCCCAGCTTAGCTTCACATCCCTGTTGCCTCCATTTGAAAACTCAGGAAACCACTAAAGCTTTTGTACTTTGCTTTTTTGCTCTCTTTTCTGGCCATCAATACCCATGCCTTAAGCCAGCCTTAGGCCCACCTTAAACCCCTTCCTCCCATCCACCCTGCACCACCAGGTACAGATCCCTCAGTAACGTTACTCTTAACTTATCCTCACCAAAAGGCCTTGGCAAGCTGTTTTCCTACAAACCCTGACCTGAAAGCTGAAGTAGGTATAAGAATCTCCCCTGTGGCAAAGTAATGCTGAGGAGACATGACCGTACATGCTCCTCACTGCAGGCTCCTCTCCCGTGCAGTTAAAACAGCCACAGGGCAGGGAGTTTCATCAGGACAAATTCATGTCCATGGAGCCCTTCCATCATGCGACTGCTGGAATGACATGGCATTGTCAGGCTTAGACACGGGCCACTTCTGCCTTATGTTCTTCCTCCTTCAGAACAAGCTACCCTACCCTCAAAGTCACGAGTAAAAGCATTAAGCTTTAGTTTAAGCTTAAGCAAGGCAGATTTGCTACAAACCAAACCAAGATGAGTATCTATGTTAGTAAAGGAGGACTAAAAGGAAGCCTGTTTTAATGTTAATTCACTGTATTCCATCCACTTAACATACACATTCATCAGGTTTTACTCGGCAGAAGAAGAATAGGGAGAAAAGCTACAGGAAAATACCGAAAAGAGCATTTGGATGTTTGACCACAGACTTAAATATAGGCAATCTGCATCCCTTGGGAGCAGCAAACAGGCAAGTGATAGAAGACATCAGTTTCGACAAGCAAAAGTGCTCTTAAGTGGTGGAATTTCAATGGGAAAACAAAACACTATTATAATTATTTACCTATTCATCACACTGGGGGAACTGTGGAATCGAACACCACAGTGCCCATACTGGGTACAGGGCACTGTCAGTTTTCACCAGGTTTTATGGGACGAAGGTTTTAAAAGGTGAAACCACCCCCCTGCAAAATCAGGAGAGCAGTTTTCCTCCAGGATTTGATCAGCATTGGGTTCCTTACAACTGCTTTTAAAAACCCCAATGCTCACTTTTACGAAGTACCAAAAGAGCAATAAACTGCATAGCTCGAGGTACAGAAACACATGCTGTACCTCTGGTTACAGACCTATTAACAGTCCCGTTAAAACCAGCCCCTGGGTTTGGGTTTGTAATGTGACTGTAAAACTCTGCCCCAGGCCAAAGCTTTGTAAACCAGAGCTGCTCTCCAGCCAGGAGAGTTACACAACCAGTTTACAATTCGTAGGGTGCTTTATGATGCAAAGAAAGTTAAGATTCCACTGCTAAGATGCTTATTTGGGCTCTTCCAAATTCAAACCAGACTGGTTTGTAATCCTGCCCTTACAGATCTCAGTTTAAAACAGCACCTTTAGCACTCTTTGTATTAACAGACAAGTACTATGCTGTTATGGAGCAGAAAAAAACTACAGGCAACTAAAAATAGATTTAGGTTAGCTAAAAGTAAGAAATTTGGATATAAGGAAGTTGGATCTTAGGCAGAAGCTCTTCCCTGTGAGGGTGCTGAGGCGCTGGCACAGGGTGCCCAGAGAAGCTGTGGCTGCCCCATCCCTGGCAGCGTTCAAGGCCAGGTTGGACACAGGGGCTTGGAGCACCCTGCTCTGGTGGAAGGTGTCCCTGCCTGTGGCAGGGGCTGCAACTGAATGATCTTAAGGTCCTTTCCAGCCCAAACCACTCCGTGACTCCATCAGCAGCTGGATAATGCATTAAAACCGAAACAGAACTGCTCCTCACAGTCGCACTGGCAACTGGCCGACACCACAGCCTTCCCCAGCTCATGCCACATGGAGCCAAGCTGTAAACACTCACACCACGACTTCACCTTATCCTTTGTAGATACGACATTTTCTAATGCTGCTCAACTTCACATTCTGATCCCCACCTCAGGCTTGAAGGCATCAACATCTATGAGCTAAAGGTCACACTTCTGCGAAATAACTTGGTCCATCTCAATTCAAACCTATAAAAACCTGTGAGAATCTATAAAATCTATTAAAAATATAAGAATCTATAAAAAAGACAATAAAAATTCAGAGCTCATTTCTTCTCTGGTCCTGGTGCAATAATTCTACAAGACTTAAAATAGTAATGCTATTAAATAGAAATAAAAGCCTTCGAGTTACACTTGCATCCATGAACAAAGCTGCTTCAGTAGACTGACCACAGAGTCACAGAATGGCTTGGGTTGGAAGGGACCTTAAAAATCACCCAGTTCCAACCTGGAAACCACCTTCACAAAGAAACATCTGGATGTCCTGGTGGACAACAAGCCAACGATGAGCCCCTGCAGGAAAGGCAGCCCCCAGCTCTTCCACCAATGCAGGTAGAGCATTGCCAGCAGGTTGAGAGAGGTGACCCTTCCTTTCTTCAGTACTGGTGAGGGGTACTGTGCCCACTGCTGGGCTCTCCAGTACAAGAGAGACATGGACAAAATGGAGATGCTATAATGAAGGACCCCATGGATAATTTGGGGATCTGAGCATCTGTTATACAAGAAGAGCATAAGAGAGAATGGTCTGGCCTTGAGAAGGCTCAGGGGGCTCTTACCAATGTGTGTAAATACCACTTAACACGGAGCCAGACTGCTCCCAGCGATGCCCAGCAAGAGCAGAAGACAACGGGCAAAACCGTGACAAACAGGAATTGCCATTTAAATAGCAGAAAAAGGTTTGCACTACACATGGGTTAGTGGTGAACTTGGCAGTCCTGGGGCAAAGGTTGGGTTTGATGATCTTAAAGGTCATTTCCAACCCAGCTGATTCTATGATTCTACACAGGATATGTAACACTGCAACAGGTTGTCCAAAGAGACTGTGGAGTCTCCATTCACGGGGATACTCAAATCATCACTGGATACAGCCCTGACCAAGCTCTGAGCTTGGACCAAACAATCTCCATGAGTCCCTTCCAACCTCAACAATTTGGCAATTAAGAAGAAATTCTTATTTCACACTCTGAATTCCATGGAATTAGCCATAATTCATCTCACATCACATAGTAAATGTCTCATGAATTTCAAGGTCAATCCGTTTTCACAGCTAGCATTAAATCCTGCTGTAGCTCACCTTGCAAATACTAACTTGACTATCTCAACCTCACAGAAAGGAAGGATGCTGAGTACAATTTTAACTATGCTCCCCATGACAAACCTTGTATTTTCAGGAGCCTGTGTTAGCAGTCAGCACACTGCTAACGTTTGAAATGCCATCTCAGATGGTATTCATCTCATTTAGCATTCATTTCATACGGCTTTAAACTGGATGAAGGTAGACTGAGATGAGAAGTAAGGAAGAGATTGTCTTCCTTACAACAAAAACACTGGCACAGGGTGCCCAGAGAAGCTGTGGCTGCCCCATCCCTGGCAGTGTTCAAGGCCAGGTTGGACACAGGGGCTTGGAGCACCCTGCTCTGGTGGAAGGTGTCCCTGCCCATGGCAGGGGGTCGGAACTGGATGGGCTTTAAGGTCCCTTCCAACCCTCTGTGTTTCTGTAATCTCCTTACATACATAAATGTTTATCCTAAGATCTGGTCCCAGCACTTGCTGCTGGACATGATGTGTGTGACTTGCTAAAATCCTTCTTGGCAGCACTTAAAAGATGTTTCTTCTAAGAAAACAGTCAGAGCATATGCAAGCAGACATTCCCATGGCATGGATGCACGCTTGGAGTGCGTGGTTATGGCAACAGTCCCATTCCCAGAAGATCAGGCAAATGGAACAGTGGAAAAACCTCAAAGCAGCACCCCCAGAACAAGTGCATGCCACAAGCCAGAAGCAGGAAACGTGCTTGGTATGCACAAGGGGTCTTGCATTTACCTGATGTTAACATCTTGTTACACATGAAAAGATAATGATTTAAGGTTGAAACTTAGAAATTCTTAACTGTAAGGGTGGTGAGGCACTGGAATGGGTTGCCCAGGGAAGTGGTGAATGTTCCACTCCCATCAGTGTTCAAGGCCAGGTTGGACAGAGCCTTGGGTGACATGGTTTAGTGGGAGGTGTCCCTGCCCATGGCAGGGGGTTGGAACTGGATGATCTTAAGGTCCTTTCCAACCCTAACTATTCTATCCTATGATTCTATGTCTTGCCCTCTTGCCATCCTACAACATTCAAAACAGTACCCATCCTTCTCAGCAATGATCCCACAGGATTAAGTCCCAACATACCCCACACACTCAGTTTAACCCAATTTTATTTAACATTGCATAACCTGTGCCATCAGCAGCTCCCTCTGGAGTTGGCACCAATTCCTATTTTTAATATTTAGAAATGCAATAGCGAGGAAACATCAGTTGTGTTGGGAATACAAAGAAAATCAATGTCTGTATATGCTTTCATTAGACTAAAGTATCCAGTTGGATACCCTGCTAAGTTCTCAACAGTGCTCCGAACGTGCCCTGTGGTCCCCTGGCACCACTGAAAGCCAAGCAAACACTCATCTACCCTTATATTTTCTATTGCTGATCTTTTGAATTCCTCTAGCAAGTTGTGGAGAAGAGTGGTGTGAGTTTTGAAGAGATGAGCAGTAAGAAGCTCGACCTTGTGATGGTGCTGAGGCACTGGCACAGGGTGCAAGGAGAAGTGGTGAATGCTCCATCCCTCGCAGTGCGCAAGGCCAGGCTGGACAGAGCCTTGGGTGACACGGTCTAGTGTGAGGTGCCCCTGCCCATGGAGGGGGCTGGAACTGGACGATCTCAAGGCCATTTCCAGCCCAAACCATTCTGTGATTCTATGGAACAAAGAATTCTGTTAAATGCCTCTGCTTTGAAGCTGCACTTCTGGTTGGCAGCAGCCCCTCCTGTGAACATCAGATCATGAGAGTGAAGCCGTATGAATCCAAGGAGTCTTTTCTAAGACTGAAATACTGCCCTATGGAGGC
This sequence comes from Psilopsiagon aurifrons, assembly GCA_025447955.1. NCBI lineage: Eukaryota > Metazoa > Chordata > Aves > Psittaciformes > Psittacidae > Psilopsiagon > Psilopsiagon aurifrons. Next base: position 23,284 of record JAOEHY010042808.1, on the reverse strand, counting down.
CTTACATAACACAAGCTCTTCCTCTCAGCATCTCTGTGAGTAAACAGGAGCAGTGGGTATTTGCTGGCTTTCTTGAACAGTAAAAACTAACTGGAATTAGTGATAAAGCAAGTGTAGGGCTCAGATATTAAAACCCAGAAGTGCCTGAAACCAAAGGCAGCTAAAGAAAGCAGTGAGTTATTCTGGCTATGCACTATCACAGCTTCACACATCTGGGTCTGGCTACAGTTTCCCTGCTCACGGCAGGGAATGTTGGAACTGGGTGATCTTTCCAACCCAAACCATTCTATGATTCCACGGGTTTGACTTTAAACCTGCCTTTCCTAGCTGTACATGACTAAACAGCATCCCAGTCCTACACTTCACGAGAGTCCACTGTATAGGCCTTTCCATTTTAACCTTCCTTAACGCAGCTGTAACCAGAAGCACGCATCTGATAAAGGCACTTGAGTGAGGGAGAGGAATAGAGTAGGATGACAGCCACATTGTTGTGTGGCATGACAATGGCTTTGACAAAACTCCATTACCTGTAAAGCTTCACTTAACTGTACTCTGGCCCAAGTGCTCTCCACAGTCAGTAATTACAGGTTCTGATTTAGAGGCAGAAATGAAGAACAAACTGATTCTTATTCAGGTGCTTGAATGGAAGTTCAAAGTACACTGACCCTAATGATCCTCCACACTGCAAGCTTTCTGGTATCACACTTCAGCACATCCCTACATACACATGTAAAAAAGTGATTTTCACAGTTGGGGCTCCTGGAACTGATCATGTACTAAATGTCTCCACACATAAAATCTTGAACAATGTGATATTACTTCGGATCTCCATAAGAATCAAACTCTTGGGTCCTGAAGACTCAATGCTGTGTTTGAGGACCCCAAGACCAGCCATATCATTCTTCAGCTAAGCATTTGTTTCTACAAGTCTCCACCTATGGCACCCAAAGACAGACAAGAAAGCATAATCAGCCTTCTCAAAGGTGGCATTTGACTTAATGGTTGAGTTAAAGGTGGACTGCCTGGTAAGAAATGAGCTGGTGGCCTCCAGGATTCAGGTACTGACACAATCATGAAACAGACCCAAGTCCAAACCTCAGCTAAGGCTCAATGCTCTGGTTAAGTCAAGCTAGAACAGATAGATACTCCACAATCCTTTCAAGAGTTTAATTTAAAACACAAAAACCAGTTCATTCCAAACAACTCGGAGTGCGGTAAGAAGCATCAAGTACTCAACTGCCGCATGTTCTTGAGGAAAGATCAGTAACTTCCCACATTCTCTGACAGCCCCCATTGAGCACAACCATAATAACAGATCTACCAGCATCCTGCTTAAGTACAGAACCACCAGTGCATGCTGTCCCCTTCAGCTGAGGACAGAGGACACAAGGGATGACGCCGCAACACCTTCGTGGTCAAGAAAAGAGGGCAAACCTGAAGAAATTGAGTAGGGAGGTTTCACTGCTTCCACAAGGACTTATTGCATCTTCTTATACCTGATCACAGAGAAGCATTAAGAACACTCCCAAAGATGAAACCATTACTTTATAGAGCATTTTTATTCTATTTTGTTATTTCCCTGGAAACAATACATCAATTCCCCACCACATCCTAGTGATGAAATCTGCAATTTGTGCCCCGCAATCCAACCACATGCAGAACCAGTAGGTGGTGAGAAAGTAAGTTGGTGTTCCACAAACCAGAGCTTTCTATCCCATCTTCCTGCAGTCCCCACCAGAACAGAAATAGTTATCTGGGGGATTAAACATGAGCAGGTTTCCAAATGCTGACTCATCCTTGGCCCAAAAACGTCTTTCAAAAGGATCCACCTTTCCTTCAGGAGGCAGAAAGGGTTTGCACATTTCCAATCTCTGCTCTTAATATGCTTAAATTCATTTTAAATGAATTTCACAGAAGCTAGAGAGAAAAGAGGAAACCAACCTTGCAACATGGAGAATGTGTGCTTTAATATGTACGAAACACATCCATTTCTGCATCAAACCAGAATGTTCGTGTTAACAATACACCCTCCCCACTACAAATAGTACATTTTCTTATCCAAGCAGCAATATTTCACAGGTCAGAGGTACCTCCTGTCACCCAAACCTCCATCAAACTGGTCCAGCAGGTAGCTTTATGGGAAATGACACAGATAAAATATCATTAACTATTCCAGCTGAAGGATACACTATTTCATTGCATTATTCATTTTAGCCTGAAATTAGGATCTTTATAACTTGGAAGAAGTTTTGTCAGTGCTTACTAAAGGCAAGCGATAGATGCCTCGTATCTTCAGCATCATACAACCCTTTGCCAACAGAGAACTATGAATTAACTTCATCCTATTTTAACCCCAAGGTGCAACCAGAGTAGAAAAGTCACTGAGATTTCCACCACATTCGGAGCACTGCCCAGAGAAGTGCACTAAAAGATTTGAGGGGCAAAGCAGAGAACCTGAAAAAGCTGGAGTGACTTGATCCATGATGATGGATAAACCGGACCCTAAACAGGAGGTACTGGGCAACAGACGGAGGGAGGTGGAGCAGCAAATTCAGAAAGGCTGGGGCAACAGGCACCTGAGTGGGCATTGAAAGGTTCTCTAACAGTCTTTAACGAAGCAGATGCTTAAGAAACCCAACTGCACAAGCCATCTGCCATGCAAATGTGACAGCTCTGAGCCTTCGACACTGAACTACTGAATAGCACTCACTGATTTTCAATACCTGGTCAAAAAAGGGGTGAAGAGAAGGAGGGAGGGCAGAGCACTCATAGAAGAGGAAGTCCTCCATCGTAGTTATGTTCAGCCTGGAGAAGAAAAGCTGCATGGAGACCCCAGAGCAGCTTCCAGGATCTGAAAGGGGCTACAATGATGCTGGAGAAGGACCTTCATCAGGGACTGTAGTGACAGCAAAAGCGGTGATGGGCTCAAACTGAAACAGGGGAAGTGCAGGTTGGATGTAAGGAAGAAGTTCTTTACTGTGAGGGTGCTGAGGCACTGGAATGTGTTGCCCAGGGAAGTGGTAAATGCTTCATCCTTGGCAGTGCCCAAGGCCAGGCTGGACAGAGCCTTGGGTGACATGGTCTACTGTGAGGTGTCCCTGCCCATGGCAAGGGGTTGGAACTGGATGAGCTTATGGTCCCTTCCAACCCAAACCACTCCATGATGAATCTGAGAGAAATAGTACCACTAATTAATTTACTTAAAAGAATTACAATTTTCCTTTGTTTAGTGGCGGAGTGCTCACTGGCATATTAGACAGCAGTTCTGGTACTGGTATCATTTGATGCATTCTTCTCAATTCAATTCTTAATTCCAGTAATTTGGACATGGGCAGAAGTTGGTGATATTCCTGGGGAACAGGGCAGACCAGAAGAGCTTGCTTGCTTCTGATACAGGCAGACAGCGATGAGCACCTGTAGTCTGCACCAAAATCAACAAAGCATCTCACAGTTGACTATGGTAGCACCATCTTCAGCCAGGGATCTGAATCTGAATAGCTGGCAGAAGCACCATAATGACTTCTCTGGCCAGAGACCATCTGAATACACAACAAGCAACTACAATGAAGTTTAAAAGAAAAGGTTAACTTAAACATGCCTGGCACAGTCTGTGGCACCACAAGCACCCCAACCCCTCATTATTTCCCATGAGTTCGTACATGTCAAAGGATGGGTTTTACAGATAACTCAGCACTTGTCTGAGACATTAAACAGGGGCAGTTTTGACTGGATATAAGAAGAAGTTCTTTACTGTAAGGGTGGTGAGGCACTGGAATGGGTTGACCAGGGAAGCTGTGAATGCTCAATCCCTGGTGGTGTCCAAGGTCAGGTTGGACAGAGCCTTGGATGACATAGTTTAGTGTGAGGCATCCCTGCCCATGGCAGGGAGCTGGAACTGGATGAGCTTAAGGTCCTTCCCAACCCAAACCATTCTATGATTCTATAACTATTCAATGATTCCATCCCATTTTAACCAGGTGCGGTGTTTCACTGTGCAGCGAGTTGCACAGATAACTGGCTTTCAAAGAGAAAAGCTCCCTTACAATGCAGCTCTACTCTTCTGTCAAAGCCAAAGCTACTCACAAAATGATGGACACCAAAAAGAGGTGAGGAGAGAAGCAGAGCTGGTCACACTTCAAGAACAGTTCTGTTCCACCTGAACAGCAAGGAGCTGTCCCTGTGGGACACCATGCACCTACTGTTCTGCTGCTGGGGTTTCACAGATGCAGAGCCAATGTTCCTTCTACAGTGTAAGATTTGAGACATGAAGAGTTAATAAGTTTTACCCCAAAGAAATAAGCTGCAAATTGTTTTCACACTCCAGAAGGAAATGAGTTTTCCCACTTTAAGGAGTGAATAGAATAAAGAGGAAGGCAGAGCAGCATACTTGATGACACTGCATGGTAAACTCTATGCCTCAGGTAAAAACCAAAACCAAACTCCAACCCCCTGAACAAAGACACCACCCACCCAAGCAACCATCTTCCCTTTACTCCAAGGCAGCGTTAGAAAGGTTTAAGAAAGAGCAAATTCCCACTCATGTGCAACACTAATCCCTCATTCAAGATGCAGCTGATGAAGGGACTGGGAACATCCCTGCTCCACTCTTCTGGTGAAAAAAGAGCTTTTTCCCAGCAAGGAATGCAGCTGCACAGACTGTGCCACTGCTGAACCTGGTGGCAGAAGGGAGACACACACAAAAGGGTGTTGCCATAAGAAAAATAACCCTTCAGGAACAGACAGGGGCACATTCCTTCCCTGCCAAGGTGGCAGCACAGCCTATCCCCATTTCCGTGTTTTAACTATCCCCTACCACCCTTCTGCTGAAGGCCAGCGAGCAGCATCGCTTGCAGATCTCCAGAGCTGAGGTTCTTTTGGCCAACTTGAACTGCTGAAGACCCTCCTCACCCCAATGTACGCACAGTGTTATTTAAAGCAGACAACTGAAGAGTCTTCATTTCCTTCATTTGTCAAAAGAAACAGCTCAAAGATTTCAGAGTCAAAGACAGCCAATACTGAACCTAAACACAGAACTTGTTTCACTTTCTGTTTACTTCACATTTATGATGTATTATGTTATCCATTAAAAACACTGCCTCCCATTTCCCCTTGCACACAGCAATCGTGTCATTATAACCATATATAAAAGGAGAGGACTTTAAGAAAGGCTTTTAACTATTTCAGTGCTGCATCTGCCATCAATTGTTCCATTTTCTCTCACCTCCAAAATACTTATAGATATATATATACACATATATATTAAAAGAGAGCTGAAATTAGAGCTGTTGCTCTTATAAATCAGATAAATGTCCAGGAAACCAAACTACCGAATACTTATTCCTCATTCTCCAGGTGTAAGATGGGATTTTAGAACTGGGTTTGCTCTTTATCATAGAATCACAGAATGGTTTGGGTTGGAAAGGACCTTAAGATCATCCAGTTCCAACCCCCTGCCATTGGGGGGACACCTCACCCTAGACCACGTCACCCTATGCTCTGTACAAGAGAATTATGTTGCTGCACAGCATAATTTCAACTTACAGATTTACTTAGATGTTTTCTTTTGTTCTAGAAGGTATTTAGCAAAGGCATATATCAATGTATATACCTTTTGGATAGGGTCTGTCAATCTTTCCAGGACTTCAGCAGCAGAGGCTTCAGCTCCTTGCTTGTTTGTTAAGGTTGAGGACAGATACAACAAATCACGTTGGGAATATTCCTAAGAACACGTTGTTCTGACAGAAAGCTCTGACCCTCTAAATCAAGCTGTTGGAACATTTATGTAATCTTCCCTTACATGTTCAACAAAACTGTTCCCAGCGATAAAACAAACAGCAGCTCTGTGGCCTGGAAGGAGCGAGGGGAAAGGGAAAAGAACACTGAGGAGTGGCGCTCAATGCCATGAATAACAGTCTATCGAAAACCCAGTGCCAAATTCCACTGTAGCACCAATGAACCCAACAACCCAGAGTGCTCAGGATCCACCTTCTCCTGCATGGCCTTGATTTTACAAAGCAATCAGCAACCTATGGATCTCCTGGAGAACAGCAGGTTTCGACACGCAAGTGAATTTGTGCCCAGGCAATAAGCACTAACTACATACAAGTGCACGGATAAGAAAGGAGGAAACATTCAACACCTGCAAGGACCAGGCCCTACAAACCTGCACTCAGTCACAAAGGACATATTTTACGAGCAGCTTTATGGCATTACAGCAGGTTGACTGTCCCTGCAAGCACAGCGGGGTAATAGCCTACATCCCATCTACAGCCTTATCTGAGAAGGGGAGGAAAGGAACAAGGCAGCATTTTTATTTCCAACAGAACTGGAGCAGTTCTGTTGGAACTGAGCACAGATTGGATATAAAGAGCGAGGAAAATCTAATAAAAAGAAGGAAAACTATTCCATGCCAGAGTTTTATGGTAATAAGTGAGAAGGTTATAGATGAATTCCTGCTTCATACAAATTTTCTAGGGCTGAAGCATCACATATACCTCTGATGGAAACAAGGCTTTAAGACAAGAGAGTATATAATGCACCTATATATATGTATATAATGTAATCATAGAGTCACCCTCACAGGGAAGAGCTTCTGCCTAAAATCTCATCTTAATCTCCCTTCTGACAGGTTAAAGCCACTCCCCCTTGTCCTGTCCCTACAGGCCCTTATAAAAAGCTCCTCACCATCCTTCTTGTTGGTCCCTTCAGCTACTGGAAGGCTGCTAAATACAAACTACTATCACTTTCTTTTTGAACCATCAAAACAAAATCACCGAAATCTCACCTCTATATAAAATATTGCATATTTTACATTACATGATCTATATAGTGTATACATTCAAAAAAAAAGCAATGTAGCTGAAGGAATTCAGTAACAAAAGTACAAAGGTGCAAATTCCTCATCTCAAGGGCAGAACAGCAGCAGTGCAATGACATTTTCCTACCTCCGTGTAAGAAAACACCAGGCACCAAATCCTCCCATTATAACTAGAGCAAAAAACCCTTCAGTATTAGAAAGCACAGATTTGAAGACATAGAGCAGAGCCCCCCTGCTGCTAATACCTACCGTTAGTTGAGCAAATATTACCTGGTGCCTGACAGGCACCACCTGGATCTGCTCACAGCACCTCTGTGGCAAAGCACACCCTGCTCGGAACAGCTCAGGATGCACCTCATGGATTCCTTTGCCACTCACATGATAAAAGCAGCACACTGCACTGCACCACCACTGCGTGAAGAGCAGACACACAACTCCCATGGAGCCACCCGGCTTGTACATTTACCCTCAGGTAAAGGGTTGGGATGGATACGGAGAGGACATGAATGCTTCCATGTGGAGAGGCACAGCTATTGACAGCCATAAATCAGAGACTTTTAAATTGGGCCTTTTGATTTCTGTCAGTATGAGGCAAGTCCCTTGCAATCACACACCTGAATGGACAAAAAGCTGCTGCTGAAGTCACCCGGCAATGCAAGCTGCTGTGTGGGAATTAGCCCTGATGACCACGTTGAAAAGGCTGCTCTACTCTGAAGTATCTGTTGCAATTCTCCAGCTTATCTGGAGCACCCATCACGTCACAGACCAGACAAAACCCCCTTTGAGCTGCACAAAGGATTTCAGGAATATGATTCCCACTGGTATCTCCCCACAACAGCAAGGACAATGGATCACTGCTGAGTCACAAATGCAATAGCAGAAGGCCTCCAAGAAGAGCTTCAATCTTATTGCCCCTTATCTTCGGAAGCCAGCTGAGAGGCTGAAGGATACATTTAGTTCCTTCCCATTCTTCCTACCAAGAAACAGAGATGCAATAGCACTGCAGACCCTTACACACCCTGCACCTACTTGTGACCATAAAGGTCTCTGCCACAGTAACTCTTACACACTTATAGAAGGGAAAACTGCAGCAGCATGGGAATCCATCACTGGCAATGAAGTTACCAGTCAGGCTTCATGGGAAGAACAGCAATCCAGACGCACCTGGACAGGCTGAGAATGGGACGGGGGAACCTCTTGAAGTTCAGCAAGGGCAAGGACAAAGTCCTGCTGCTAGGCTGTGGCAATCCCAGCACAAACACAGGCTGGGCACAGACTGCACTGAGAGCGGCCCTGAGGAGAAGGACTTGGGGTGCTGGGTGAGGAGCAGCTCCCCGTGACACAGCTTCAGTGTGCGCTTGAGCGCAGAACCCCCCCGTGTGTGGGGCTGCACCCCCAGAGCGTGAGCAGCAGCTCAGGGAGGGGATCCTGCCCCTCTGCTGTGCTCTGGGGAGACCCCC
>JAOEHY010042808.1:1766-14907 GCA_025447955.1 Psilopsiagon aurifrons | reverse complement strand
TGATACACGCGGGTACTTCGGATAGCCTATATCAACCCTGGACCTTCTGGAAATAAACAATTTCGTTTCCTAACCAGTAACGGGGTCAGTGCCTTATTCTCCACATGGGTCCATTAGGATCATACACAAACACTCTGCTTCCACTGACTCTGGTCTGTCTCTGTAGTGAGGAGATAGCACCAGGCTCTTCTCCCCTATGGAGGAGTAGTCCAGGAAGAAGAGCCCCTTTAACCAGTTCTGCTAATAGTCAAATACAACATCACAATAACTATGAACTGCCTCCATCTGCCAGCAGATAGCCCATCTTCAAATGCCACTGGAAACAAGGTGAAATGGAAGATACTGGTACCTCCTGGCAATTTACGTGATGTTTACTTGTGCAAGGCTTGACTTGGGACTACTGTAGTGTTCTGGTACCAAAAATATTGCTGGTCAGACTGTTCTGTATCCAGTTCTTGGTCCACAGTGGCTAAAGAATGAGATCTAGAAATGTGCCCTGGAGGAGTGGCTGCAGTTGCGTCATGGTAGGAAGGCTGGGCAACACTCCTGTAGTTCCAGAAGCTGAGGTCCTGAAGCACAGATTTTGTGAGGCAGTAGGGAGAGAAGGAGGCAGGTGGTAGTGCTGACAGCCCTGTGCTGGATGCTCAGTTCTTTCATGCTCGTTTACATCAGGGCTCTGTCACAGCCTGCAAGCAGAGAATGGGGGGCTGTTGGGTATTCAGTGCCTTTCATATGGCTCTTGGGTCCAACAGAAAAACAGGCTGCAAGAGCATTGGAAGCTTCATATATGTGGAAAGACTGAAAGTTACCAGTAATCATCATTTAGGGTGATAATATCTGAAAGTTTTACTGAGATGCGGTAGCCTCACCATCACTTTAAATCAAGGCAATGCACTTTTCAGAAAAAGATGCTCAGGCTCAGTCAGCATTTGTGGGGCCGCTGGAGACAGTCCAGGGTGAGAGTCTGGTGCTTACATGTGCTCAAACCAGCACCAGTCTATTGTGGTCTCTAAAAGTCTGGTCTAGCCTGAAGGTACAAGCTGTAATATCCATCCTGGTCCAATTTTTCCCTCAAACATTGTTTAGTGCCTACTGTAGGCTGTTGAATGGCACCTGATGGTAGTAGTCAGACATTCTCTTGACATATTAAACTGGCCTGAATTTCATTTCTGTTCGCTTATGGGAGTAATGGTATTCTTTGCCTGTCTTCCAGTTTATGCCATCAGCATAGCTCCCGTGAACACCCAACCAGTACATCCCATTCAGGTTAGAGTAATGGCAGTCATTGTACCACCACGCTCCCTTGTATTCTGTTGCACAGTTAAAGGAGCTCATGTCATTGTCCTCATCTGTTGTTGAAAATGGCATGTCCTTGTGGTATGATAAGGAGTCTCCTGCAGAGAGCACACACTCAGAGTTACTTCAATAGAGAGCACAAAACTTGACATGTCAGCACTACTGCAGGGCATCAGTGGGCCTTGCTGGATGCAAGGCAGATTTTATAAATCCTGCTATTCTCTTGGTTGCCCAGGTTTCTTTCTTGATCCTGGAGAAACAGACCATCCTGAGCTCTTGTAGGACTGCTAAAGCACAGAGAACATATCTATGCTTCTGAATCAAATGGACCAGGTTCTCCTCACAGTTATGCAGGAGTCACTTCTCTTGCGCCCAGCTCACTTCTCTTGCTCAGATTCTCTGCAGACATACTGAGGTCTGGACTATCAGAGTTTCAGTGTACAAAGCCATGTAAACCCAGAACATTGCCATCTCGTGTTGGTTTTACTCGTTTCTGCATGAGGGGTATTGAATTTTGGCAAGGATTTATTTGCTTTTTAAAGCAAAACAGAACATCAGGCATTAAGAGGATGCAGTGCTGATGCACTGGGATGCTAACAGCACCCCAGCCCCGGAAATGCAAACCTTGTGTGCAAATATTTCCTTTCAATATAACTGTAAGGAAAACTTGGCGCAGCTGCTGCAGAGCTGTTGGGGAAGGTTACACTGGATGAGGTGCTGCTGAGGACCAGGCTCCACATTTGCTGCTAAACAATTTGGCTGGGCCTGTAGGTCACATTCCTGTGGGTGAGGGGGTCCCTGTCGTTCCCTCACACAAAGGTCACTCAGCACCTGAGGTACCATGGCCGATTTTAAAGATTGACCCAAAATGTAGATGGTACAAGGAGTTTGTATAATACAGCTCTTCACCATAAATGCTCAACACTTCTGAAATGATCTAGGAAACAGCTTTTCCCAGTGAGCTGCTGCTGACTCACCAGCGTTTCCACCAAGGAAGTCTCCTAGAACCAGTTTATATTTCTCAGATTCTCCTAAAACTCTGAATGAAGAGTACTTGGCAAAATAGTAGTTGTTTTCAAAGTCTCTCAGGTCAATGCGGAGTTCAGAGAGTCCTAGAAGAGAAGGTAGACAGCAGTGGTGCAGGGCTGATTGGTGACCACACACCTGAATTTCAGGGTGAAGGGTTTAAGAAGCTCTGAGCTAACTTAAGAAAGTTGTATCTCTCTACAAGTACCTGACAGGAGGATGGAGCCAGGAGGTGGCTGGTCTCTGCTCCCAGTAAAAAGTGATAGGACAAGAAGAAATGGCCTCAAGCTGTGCCAGGGGAGGTTTAGCGTGGATATTAGGGAAAACTTCTTCCCTGAAAGGGTGCTCAGGCATTGGAACAGGCTGCCCAGGGCAGTGGTGGAGTCACTGTCCTTGGAAGTGTTCACACGCCATGTAGACAAGGCCCTCAGTGACGTGGGTTAGTGCCTTGGCAGTGCTGTGGAATAGTTGGACTTGATGATCATAACTGTCTTTTCCAACCCAGCTGATTCTATGATTCTGTAAACTTAATTGGAGCTTCTATTACTGTCTCTCAAGATAATGATTTGTTTGGAATTCCTGCAGAAGCATTGACGGCTTTCTTATGAAGCACCTTTTCTGATCTGATGCTGGGTAGTCATGGGCAATGAGAGCTACACACACAGAACTCCTGTAAACAGCTGTGACTCCAAGGCTGTGTGTGAACAAGATGACTGCCATCACAACCAGTCCTAGTATGAAGATGGGAAGATGTTTTGGCGTGTCTCTGGGATAGGTCATGTAACCAGCTCATTCTCTTCCCTGGCTTCTAGTTTGTTTTTTTTTTAGAATGCAATTTCCTGTGTGCTGTGGGCTGCAAGGGCCTGCATGCTGTTTAGGATTAACTGTTGGGACCTCAGATAGATGCAGGAAGTTCAGAGTCCTTTAATGACCGAGTGTGCTACAGGGGTTGGACTGTGAGAGCCCCAGTCCAGGACAGAGACAGACCTTACCCAGTGAGGTGAGGAAGTGGATGTTGTCATTCCCCAGCCAGAACTCAGTCAGCTGGTTGCCAAAGCCTCGTTTGTATGAATCCCAATCTCGCAAGAAGTTCACTGACCCATCCCACCGCCTCTGGAAAACCTGCAGGAAAGGAGAACCACAGACCTGACACCCACACCCAAAAGCATCCTTAGCGCCCAGATGGCCCAGCAAATGCTCCCCCTGTGTCAGGACACTCTTGCAGGTCTCTGGGGACCAAACTCCAGAGGAATCTGTCATTCACAGACCTCCTCCATATGCCCTTCGAAATGAGGAGGAAATGATTTTCTGATTCAAGCAGGGCGTGGGTCCATTGTACTCAGCCTGCTCCCAGAGATACCTCCTGGGAGAATCCCCTACATCCACAACGATTCACCCAGGCTTGCTGACATGAACCTTGGCTGTCCCCTCAGTGTGTGCTTTCCTCCCTTTTTGTTTCTATTTCTGTGCCATCCTTTGCAGCCTCAATAAAAACCTCTGTAGGAACTTAGAAACTTCCCTCTCGTCATCCTACTCACAATCCACCCTCCACCATCAGTGTCCATGTCACAGAAGACGGTGGTGGCATTGCAGCCTTGGGGATAGATGGTGTACCAGCCACTCAGTATCTTGCCTCTGCCCAACAGCTCTTGGCAGTTCCTGGCTTCTGTGCAAATGAGGGAAAGAGATCAAGTGGAAAGAATTACAATGGGCTCACTGCATCCAGGGAGCACACCAGCCTCATGCCCTAAGCCTGAGACTTTGAGCCCTTCATCCTCCCAGCTGGCTCTTTGCATGGCAGGACTCTGGAACACATGTACTGGGAGCGAAACCCTGTTGCAGCTTCTGAGTCCATAATCCGTATGTCATAGCAGAGAGGGGCACATTCTAAGAGGTGGCCTGAGGTGGCCTAAGGTGCTCAGACTTCTCTCATCTGCAGTGACTCTTTTGGAGGCATGGGTGATGGAGCTGCTCTGAGCAGGATGACAAACTCATGTTCCAGGAATCAGGAATGTGTGTGTGTGGGGGATGTACAGGGAATGTTTGGGTAGTTAGCAGCAAAGGAGTGGTGACACAAAAGAACACCTACCTGAAACAGAGGAACCAGTGTTCAGGTTGGACAGATGTCACTTCTGAAGGTTGGACAGGTGTCACTTTTGAACATATACATACATATTATGTATAAATTTATTCTTCCTCCTAAAAGCCACACCTGATGATAGAAACTCAGATTCACAGCTGCAAAAGGATTGACTGGCATGGTCCTTTTCAGGCACCGCAGCTTCCAGTTGCCTCTGTGGCTTTCACAAGGGAAAGCCGTCGGAGATGACCTGAGACAGTGGTGCTGGTGGAGTGGGTGTCTGAGAGCGCTGTTTGATGAATGAATGCAGAGGTGTACCAGACTGCCTTGTGGGCATGGGTGTCCTTCCTAAGGGAGGGATGGTGCTGAACTTGGCCTGTTCCTTATTAGTGAAATATTTTTACATGCCTAGTAAACACAAAAGGGCAGAGGAGAGTCTGGGGCAGCAAGGGGCCAGTTCACTGGCATCTGGAGTTACAACAGCTCTGATGTGCCTGAGTGTTTCTCTGCACGTGACTGTGGCCTTATGGCATCCAAGTGTAGCCAGACTGTGTTGTAGTTCTGCTTTGGCTTTAGCTCATGGAGACTGATGGGTCAACTAAAGCTTGTTTGTTTTCTTTCTTTCTTTTCCCAATGGTTAAGTTAATCTGAGCACTATCTCACATGTGAATGCTGCATCCACTGTACCTGCCACTCCAAGCACAATGGTATAACTGCCTTTGAAGTGGCAGCATGTCTGTAGAGCTGTTTCTAGTGGTTTCATCTTGGAAACCAGGACACAGAGGCTCTCAAACCCTGATGGATGTCTAAGACACACAGAAGGCAGGTGACTCAGATACTGCTCAGAGGACAGGACGGACTTTTCTGCCCTGACTGGATTACAGTAGACACACAGAAGCTGCATATGACTGTCAGAAGCAAATGGGTTAACAGTGATATTTCCTTACTCTGTCCTTCAGTGTCACTATTGCTGCACTATCCTGAATTCTGGTGTAGGGATTCCAGCACTGTCTGCTCTGGAAAGCCAACAGTGTCATGTAAGTACCTTAGAATGAAACTTACCCCAGGTTTCTGGAAATCCAGGTTCTCCTTTCATTCCTGTTGGACACACACCACCAGTCAGCTGCTCTTCACCTTCCACACCCTGCTCTCCCCTCCTCCAGCACGTGACATCATTTGCTTTTCAAAACAAACCCTGTTGCACTGGTAGAGAGCTGTGATGTTACGAGAAGGCTTTAGCTCATCTGTGCACACAACAGAGGCACAGAGAAACCAGGCAGGATGAGTAACTCAATGAAAGTTCTGCCCCAGCTGCTTCTGGGCCCACCAGAGGAGACCCACCAGTCCATTTGCACAGACCCACGAGAGCACAGAGGGACAATGTCAGGTGGGAACCCAAGTCACAGAGTCCTGTTATTACAGGAGTGATACTCAGTACCCTCAGTCACTGGGAGCAACTCTCCAGGGCACCCAACAGGCACACAGGGTGGCTTCCAGGAGGCTGGAACACATTATAGATGCACAAGGAGCAGTAGCCTTGCCTCTTGGACTGTTGAACCCAGCCTGATATATTTTCCCCTGACATCTGATTTGGGCGTGGGAGGTCCAAATGGCAAGACTGACACAAGATGTGTCTCTCTTGGACCTGCTTGCTCTGCCTGCTGCTGGCCAGCCTATGGAGTTGGGTATCAACATGTCGTGCCAGTGAGTCCCACTGGGCTGAGACAGGAGCAGATGGGTGTGGGAAGGAGGAAACACACGTGGAAGGGAAGGGTCAAAGCCCCAAGACGGGAATGTTTGCTGATGTCAATGGCTTGGGAGCAGCTGAGACAGCTGTGCTGAATGAGCCACCAGATCAGCAGTGCTTGGTCCACAGCTATTACAAGCCAATTTGGAGGGCAGCCTCAGTGCAGCCAGTGCTCAGTGATGGGTGCCAGTGGCCCTCACATGTGGGATGGTGGCATTAGAAAAAATCTGTTTTCCTCTCTACCCTTTTGCTAGTGCTAGTAGAAAGACATGCTCCCCTGGCACTGATGGTGACTGAGTTTCTTCTAAGCCTCTCTCTGCCTTTTGCCATAGCACAGGAGGGTCAGAGCTCTGTGCAAATCTGGCTGGCCCCTCAGGCTGGGGTATGGGAAGCCCTGTGGTTTCTGCAGATGGTGGTGCTGTTCAGCAGCATGGAGAACTGGGGGCAACCTGGCTGCTAAAGAGCTGGTCTGGGAGAGTTGCTGCTTACACCATCTGGGCTGGAGCTGAGCCTACAGTGAGGTACAACTGCCATCAACACACTCCCCATGTGGGGGGCTTTATTTCTCTATAGTTTCTCCACCTGGTGTGTTATTCCTGAACAACACAGAGCAGTATTATAACTAAACCAGCTCACATAATAAATTCAGCACAGCATAATTTACCTGGGAAGCCAGGCTCTCCAGCTGAACCTGCAAGACACAGGACGAAAATGCTCATCACAGATGATTCAAAGCAAGTGGATTACTGTGACTCCCCAAGTGTCTGCTCTACCCCCTCCATATGTCCCAAATGTACAGGTGAGGGCTCTCAAGTGGTGCAAAGCCATGGTGCTCTCCTGTCTCAGCTGGTGGTGCCACCCAGCCTGTCTGCTCTCTTGATCAGCAGCGTCTCTCAGAAGAGCTCAGAAGGAGGAGGACAGAGGGGAGAGGGAAATGCTTCTCTATCTCCTGGAGTGTATCAGGGATTCTCAGTTCCATCTCAGTGGCTTTTTGTGGAAACTTCCCATTTTCAGTCAGGCACCCGTGAAATCTGGGGCAATAGCTGCTTTTTCAGTGGATTCATTCATCTCCTGCTGGAGTTTCAGCTGAAGTCTTTAATGCTTTTGGACAGGAAATAGCTACATATTCAGCATGCAAAAAGGGCTATTTTCCCAGCTAGTTAGTGCATCTGTACTCAGTTCATGGGTGCCACCTTGTTCTGGGAACTGGTTTCTCTAGAAGAGACAATTTTTCAGTATCTGTAGCACACAGATCCTGCTGAAGACCTCAAGTACAGCCTGGATGGAGTGGAAGCTGATTTCTCAGCACACACTGTCATCTTTTCAGGAGCTCATACTATTGTGAAGAAGCCCCATTCCCTCCTTGCTTCACCCTGTGCCAGCTGTTTGCTAGAGCTTTGATCCCATCCTCCTGGTCAAGTGAGCGACAAATGCATTGCGCACCAAGACCAGGCCTGGAGAACATTTGGCATTGTGTCTCTTCATCAGGCATCCTGGAGGAAGCATGGCGAAGCTCTTCAAAGAGGGGAGGCTTTTGGGCAGGTTTGCCATGTAGAGGCAGGTAGGGTGGGAATGAGAAGAGGTCTGATTTTAGGGAGCTGGTCAGGGTGAGTGAGGAACTTTGATAAGAAGAGTAATGTCGTCTTCTGTAATATGGCCCCACTCAAGGACACTCTACTAGTCACTCCATGCAAGATCCATACCTCTAAATTCTGCTTTACTTGCAGTACTTCAGGGCTCTTTCTTGGACTATGACCAGCACTACAGTTCATCTCTATAGACTCTGTGTCTCGTATGTCCTGAACTTGGGTAGATTTATGGATTAGACCTGAATATGTTGCACATTACCTTTTACACCAGGTGATCCTGCTTTCCCAGGAAGTCCCTGGGCTCCTCTTTCTCCTGCAAAGAAAGATTTGGTTTGTACATGCACATAGCAAGCTGACCAGAGGGGAGGGGATACAGAAGCCTGGGCAGCTGCGCCTTGGCTTTCACAGGAACAAAGAAGCTGGGTTTTGTTAATTAGATTCAATCCTGCAACATATCTTACTCCTTTTCTTCTGCTGAAGCTACACTACACTGATACTGCCATTGCAAATCCTAATTTGCAGTTCATATAGGAATTCCTACAACCCTTGTGCATCCTGGAGCCAGTCCATGGATTTTGCTGCCGTGGATCTCCTCCCTCTGCTAATGTGATTCACCTTCTCCATGAATTGGCTATGAAACCCCTAAGGACTCCCATATCCCTTGCTTCCTAGGGTATGGGGTACCTGTGCAGCTCCCCAGCTGTTCCCTGGTAAACATGCAGGAGCATCACAGCTTCCCTCCCAACCGACAGTTCAGTAAGGACTCAGAAAATAAGCAGTTGTTTTTACTGTAGAAGAAACAAATGAGTTGAGTTATAGCACTTCACACCCCAGGACCAGTTCAGACTTGTGACAGGATTGAGGGGAAAAAAGGTGACTCCATGTGTACCAGCACATTGCTAGACACTGTTTTCTACTCTTGACTCTCCAGTTGCAGAAGCCAGTGCTAGGCCAGCCACTGTTCCAGCATTAGCTTCCCCTACCCAAAGTAACAAAGCTACTTCATCTCACAGTGTTCACTGCTGGCTTTTGGAGTCTCACCTTTTGTTCCTGGGAGACCTGGTTCTCCTTTCGGACCAGAGGCACCTGGGTTCCCGGGGCATCCTCGGAGAACGGCAAGCTGGTCAGCATCACCGACTCCCACTATTCTCACCTCTGAGGAAATGAAGACAGTCTTTGTGGAGATTATTAGGGCTCTGAAATGTCTTGGAGAGGAAACTGAACCCTCTGGAAACAGTGGGAAACAGTGCAAGCAAAAGAAATGAGGGTGGGAGCCTGGAGGTGTATGGATCAACACATGGCATTGAGAGCTCACATATTAGAGGATCTACGCAATGAACCTCTGGCTTCAGAGGAGCTCAGTAGAAGAGGAGGCTGTTATATATGACATTACATGCATGACAAGTACACTGTAGCTTAATAAAACAAAACCTGAGAGGTGCCCTGAGGAAGTACTGACAGCAGAGTAAGTGACACTGATGGATTTGTGGACAGTAAAGGTTATACTAAATTTCCTGACAGCAGGTCAGTTGGAAATTGCCCTTATTGCCTTCCCAAGGAATACAGACAAAAAGCTTTGTGCAGCATCCCCAAGCTGCCAGGGTTCCTGGCACCCAGCAAGCATTTGACCAATCCTTTGTATTGCACTGCATCCTTTAGTAACTGGGACAAGGTGCCATGAACAAAAACCCCTTCTCCAGGATGGAAAGACCTCAACTGGGAGAGCCTGTTCCTGGACAAGCCACTGGTAAATTGAGGATGACACATCTTTGGTTGGAACCAGCAGTTTTGTAAAGTGGCTTCTAAGATGTCATCCCCTTCCCCCCCCCCCTTCCCCTCCTCCCACTTACAGCTGAATTAAGAAAAGCACAGAAGAAAATATTCACATCCCTCCACCCTCACCCAATCTCTTTGTGTTATGAGAGAAGTGGAGGCAGGCTGCCTCAGTGGGATGGCAGTAGGATTTATGCCGCACTCACCTGGGCAGGTGTCCTGGGCATCACAAATAGTTGCTATTAGGCTGATCAGTGCCAGGAGGATTTGGGCTGCCTGTCCCATGGCAGGCTCTGCTCTCTCCACAGCTCCCCTCATCCACATCCCAGGCACTGTGGTTAGCATTGATCCATCTAAGCCTTTTATATCTAACAAAAAAACCCAGTGTAAGCTCCAACTGCGCTTGCCCACTGCCTGCTCTCAGGTCTGGGACTCTAGCTCTGTCTCAATGTGTTTCCCAAATAAGCCACTTCTCATAAGTCTGATGGAGAAGTTCTTGTCCTGCTGCCCCAGCCTGCCTTACCTCTGTCCTCTGCAAATTTTGGATGCTTTTCCCTCCCATATTTTATTTCTAAAGGAAATGAACCAGCAAAATCATAGGTTTACGTAAGTGCAGGCAGTTCCCCTCATCTGCCTGCTACAAATGACTCTTCACAAAGAGCATAGCTTAGTGTGCAGATGGGGAAACCAAGGCACTGAGAGCCAAAAAGCGCAGGGTCAGTTATGGCCACTGGAAGAATGAATTTTCACAGCCTTAGCTCATGCTGTCTGGCATCCCAGCATCACTTTGCAGCCCTTCAAACAGAGGTTTCAATTTATACATGATCCATGACTGATAGAGTTAAAACCCTGTGTATCCAGGCAAGGTTAGGTGGGCAGAACCTGCTTGTTTTTTTCTTTTCCCTCCTGTTTTTTTCTTCAGTTCCTCTTCACTCTAATAGTGATGAGCATTTTGGTTTTGCTTTGCTATATGCCTTGTGCTCTGCTCACTTGTGTTAGGTCCAAACTGCCTCAGTTTGATCTCCATGTTACCCTCGGACATAGAGCCTGTAAAGTATATGAATTTTAGAAGAAGGCAAAAATAACATTTTTATCCTCCTTATTGTTGCAAGCTAGTTCAGAGACATGGACCGATGGCTGCCTCATGGGGCAGGTGGAGAGGAAGAAGAGCCAGCCCCTAGCATGAGAAGCCTTCTGCTCAGTGCCTTATACCCTGTGCTCTGTGCCTGAAAAAGGCTGCAATATCTTCTTTTAACTCTCCGGAGGCAAAAGCTGCTGTCCTCAGCTGTTTCACTTGATCTGTCACTCCAAAAAGCAATGACCTTACAGATTACCACATTGTCATAGTTAGTAGATCTTTCTAAGAATGGCTTTGCCCTGCTCTTTCTGCTTGCTCACTTAGCTGGGTGGCCAGGTCTGGGTTGGGCTGAGAATACATTTTGTGTAGGCAGATGTCATATACCTGCTCACCCTGATGCATCCAGTTAGGTATTATCAGCTGTGGCTCCATACAGCCTGGGGGATACTTGGAGATATCATCCTGCTTCCATCTGAGGAAAGCAGCAGTGTCCTTGTGGATGTAGGGAGCAGGGGAACTGCCAGTAAACAAGCTTAGTCCAAAGTAGGTCAGGCCCCTGAGGGCAGATTTTGAAATTGGCCCAGTGATCAATATGTCCTTATTTGTTTTTCCTCATCCCATGACCCAGTGAAGATTGCAGAGGGCGCATCACTTACACCATCAGTCATTCTTTTCTCTCTGCAGATCTCCCTTGAGCCCTGGGAAATTTCCCCTGTGAGTCTTGAAAATCCAGGGTCACTTTGGGGATGAGAAAACAAGGTTTTCCTGCACACTGGGTGAATGGGGAGCACCTCTGAACACTGAGACCAGTCACTTCACCTCTAGAGACATAAAAGCAAGAGCAAATTCCCCAGAATTGAACTGATCTGCAAATCTCCAAGAAATTAAGCTTAGCAAAGCAGAAGGCAAGATGACAGTAGAGCTTCAAAAAGTTCACATGGGAGCATCATACTGTGTGCTACATAAGATTTAGAAATTATTGATGCAAAATTCTCTGTGAAATCCTAGCTCCTGGTGGTGCCCTGGGGCTTTGCTGCCACCAGGAGGTTAGAGCTGCGCAGGGAGGATGGGGAAAACTGCAGAAGCTGTAACCAAGAAGCAAGCGTCCTCTGCTCTGTGCTGACTTAAGGACTTTGCCATACAACTCCTAAAACTACAAGAAGGGCAGAGGGTTGGCACGGGGGAGCTGAGAGGTAAACTCTGACAGATCGGACTTCAACCGCTGTGAAGTAAGAGCTTGCTCAAGAGTTGGCACTACTGCAGGTGCTCAAGGGGAACTTCCATGTGGTTTGAAGACTTGCCTTACTGGGAAAGGAGTAATGTCAGCCTGCAAGGGTGGGTTATCACCCAAAGCAACAAGAAAAGATGTTCTGGCTTTACCTTTTGTGGGCTGTGCTATTTATAACTCTTCACTATATGTGATTAACTGAGTTTTCAGGGATTTTTTTAATGAACATTTGTATTTCCAA
Organism: Psilopsiagon aurifrons; assembly: GCA_025447955.1. Classification (NCBI taxonomy): domain Eukaryota; kingdom Metazoa; phylum Chordata; class Aves; order Psittaciformes; family Psittacidae; genus Psilopsiagon; species Psilopsiagon aurifrons. Next base: position 2,849 of record JAOEHY010042808.1, on the reverse strand, counting down.
AGCAGACTTTCTTCAGTCCATAACCAGCCTTCGTATCTGTGGTGGGGACATTTGCCCAAACTAAGGTAGCAGTTTTTTCAAAAGCTGTCTCTTAGTTTCCCTTTTCTGATTCTAGGTTTTGTGAAAATATCTCTCAATAAGGCTCTGAGTGCCTGAGCTCCTCAGTGCTAAGAGCCCTGCTGCACTTTTCCCTTGTCTTTACTACAAAACCAGTTCAAATGAGTTCCTGAGGCTTCAAAAAGGCACAGGTAACTAATAGATTTTCTAAAGATAGTTGTCCTCAACAAGCAGGGGAAATGTGGGGAAGCACACTCACCCTTGTGTTTCACATGCTGTGTTGCTGAGCAAGGTTTCACTCTCTGCAGCTTCAGTGGAAACTCCTGGCTGTAAGGAGGTCAAGCTGCTGGTTTCACTGGTCCTGACTGGTGCCCAAAGACCCTTCCTGCTGGGCAGAGGAAAGCCAGTCTTTCCCTTAGTTGGTGTGGGATGCAGCATATCTCAGTACTGGGCAGCCAGGCAGTGCAGTGATTTATGAACACAGAGCACTCACTTTGAACTTGCATTTAGGGGCTTCTTCCCCACATTTCTACACACTGATTTTGGGGCACAGTGGTTTCAATTAGGTCAGGTCTCTATAAGTTATTGCACACCAGCTGCATCACCCTTGCTGAACCTTTAGTTTGGCATTTGCTTGGTTTCCTCTAGGAGCTGGTGTGGAGCCTTGCTTTAATACTCCTTATGGTGATACACTGGGACAGACAGCCCAGAAAGGATTTCAATTTAGTGGTTTCTTTCCTACCAACCTCTCTATCAGCCTCTGTTTCAACAAGATATTTCCTGCTGCATCCCATTTTTCACTTACTTTATAATCTCCAGTAACACCTCTTCTGATCTGTGAAAGGTTTGCAGCTGCTCATGAGAGAAGGGGAAAAATGGCAGAGGTGATTTATAGGGTAGGCAGAAGCTGCTCTGCACCCCCCCTGCTCAAATGAATCCCATGGAGTACTGTCCTGGGTTCGGCAGTAGCAGTCATTTTTCTCCTTCTTGGTAGCCAGTGTGGAGCTGTGTTGTTTTTTTTTTTCC
>JAOEHY010042805.1:0-23721 GCA_025447955.1 Psilopsiagon aurifrons | reverse complement strand
AACCTGGGCAATAGTGTCCATTGCTAAGTCCACCCCTCGATCATGAGTCCATCTGTATGTTGCATCTCTGCCCTGATAGCCTGAAGTGTCATGGGCCCACGAGGCTCAAAATAATTCATCCTCCCCTTCAGCACTTTCTGTGGCTTGTCGCTGGGGACTCCGTCCAGCTGCCTTCCATCTCCAACATTTCCAAAGCACTGGCAGGGCCCACTGGCCTAGATACTTGCCCATACTGTCCCAGAGACCCTGCCACTCATGACTGTCTAGCCTTGGGGAAAATCTCTTGGTACTCCTATATTGTCATCTAACCCTAGACAAGGCCCAAACGCAACCCCACTTAACTTTCAAGACCAGACAAAATGGTTGTGGGTAAAACACGCCCTGTATGCATGTCAACATGGTGATCCCCATCACAAACAGCAGGCAGGTCTCAAGGGTACCCAAAGGCCATTCAAAGCCTTCAGAATTCTCAAATGATGCTGTAAACGGTTTGGGAGGGGGGCTGGAAGCATAAGGGAATGTCTCCTTCATGGGTTGACCACCCGAGGAGGGGAAAAAAGATGTGTAATTGCTAAGCACTTCTATTATATACCTCCCAAAGTATAGAGGTGGTGACCACATTGGGAATGCAAGCCAGATCAGTTTCATGATCAATGATTCTACTGTATTACAAGTCATTACCATAAAGTACAATGAAACAAGAACCTTAGCCCAAGGCCCCCAGCCAAGAAACACTAACAAATACCAGCTGTAAGTAAGGTACAACATGTTGAAACTGTGCGATCAAGAGCAACAACTTTGAGAGCCAATAAATCAGCATTATGATGAATGGCTATTAATCCAAAACAATGAATGCTTATCACAAATATGATTAGACACACTCTGATCAGATCTATGGCTATATCAAACCTTCATGCCCAATGTTGGGTGCCAGAAAGAACTGTTGTGGTTTAAGCTCAGTCAGCCATGCAGTCTCTCTCTCAGTACCCCCCTTTCCTCCCCTTCCCTTCCAGAGGGATGGGGAGGAGAATTGAAAGAATGTTACTCCCACGGGTTGAGATAAGAACAGTCCAGTAACTAAGGGATAACGCAAACCACTACTGCTACCATCAATAATAATAATAATAGGGAAGTAACAAGGGAAGAAAACACAACCGCAACCCACCCCATGACCAACACCCAGCCTGACCTGAGCAGTGATCTAGTCCTTGCGGACAACTCCCTCCAGTTTCTATACTGGGCATGACATGCTGTGGTATGGAATACCTCTTTGGTCAGTTTGGGTCAGGTGTCCTGTCTCTACTTCCACTCGGCTTACCCTCCTCCCTGGCAGGGCATGAGACTCAGAAATTCCTTGGTCAGACTAAACATTGCCAAGCAGCAACCGAAAACATCGGTGTTATCAGCACTGTTCCAAGGCTGAAAGTCAAAAACACAGCACTGCACCAGCTACTACGAAGGAGAAAAAATTACTGGAATACCTGAACCCAGGACACTCACATAAAGGGCAAGTCCCCCATCTTCATCTTCCCATCCTGTACTTCCTAAAGAGTCAGCGCATCTCTCTCCACTACATCACACCAGTCATGAAAGGTATCCCACACATCTCTACAATCTCAGTAAAGTCATAACTCTGTAGCTGCACATAGACTTCTAACTCCTTCTGGTTATTCCCCATGGTATGTGTATTAGTGCAGAAGCATTTCAGAAATGCATTTCAGAAGACAAAAACTGTTGAGAAGAATAAAGCATGGATTTGTCATTATTTTTAGGTTCCTGGCTGTAGGAAATACAGCTTATTTCAATGAAAAGTACCACAAAGGGTCAAAACTAGAATCTATGATAAAAATAGCAAGTTCATTTAAATAAAAACACCATTTCAAGCTTTTAATGATGTAAGCCATATATTATGTGATTTATGAAAAATTATTCTTAAGCTTCATTTCAATTAACAGGGAAATTGATTCCTTCCTACAGAATTTCTGTTACCTTACCAGTACAGTTGGAATACCAGGCTAGACAGACATTTTTGTAATCATCTGTGATAGCTCCTTGTATTATTAAAACCTCCTCACATGCTGCTGAATAAAACAGAACTCATGTCCTAGATAGAACTCACCTCTTAACTTCTACTTGATAAAACCTTGGTATAATGTTATGAAGCTGTTAAAGTAAAAGCAAGCTAGAAGAATTAAAAATAATAATGAAAGATGAGCATGTACGTGTTTAGCACAAAATGAAGACATAAAGTCTAAACGTAATGAAGCCAACAGCACTGAGACAAAATATCTTCTAACTACTCAGATATAAATTCTACAAATTCAGATAATTAAGGGAACCAACTAAGGGACCATTTTCCAGCCACTGCCTTGTTTCAATAGAAAATGCAATTTTTATTATTTTTTTTTAACAGACTGTTTAGTTGAAACTTTGCAATTTAAAAATTAATTTTAGGAAGAAACAAAACAACACAATGCATTTCCCAGAATATCAGAAAATTTTGGCCTTTCCATAAAAACACAAAAAACAAATACACACACACACACACACACCCCCCAATTTTAAATTTTTATTAAGTTACTATATAAAACATAGATTTTCCTAATTTGGCTTGAAACAAAACATTTACGGTTTTCTTTTCATGGGTAGGAAAGGTAAAAACGGGAAAGAAATGCCACTGAAAAAAAAAAATAATTGAGTTGCTACAATGTATCTAGTTCTTATGCATGGAGTCACACTAGATGTGAGCAGAAAAGATGAGAATTATTAAAACTATGTGAAGCATCTCTTCTAGCAGTATTAATTAAATCTAACCTATCACATGAAAGAACAAAAAATGAGTAAGAAGTTATAGAGTTCTGTTCCATAAGAACAGAAATCTCCAAACCAGAGAATCTTCAAAGCAGCAGACTAAGATATAAGGCATTATAACTGCTAATAAATACAGAGCAGAAATTTTTAACAATCGTCAAAATAATTTATCAAGGACTATAATAGCATATATAGAATCATAAAATCATAGAATAGTTAGGGTTGGAAAGGACCCTAAGATCATCTAGTTCCAACCCCGCTGCCATGGGCAGGGACATCTCATAGAAACAGATCTGGAAATGAAGCTCTAGTTTGATTATAAATTTAGACTCAGAACAATAATTTTGCATTTACCCACTGAAATTTGAATATTCATTCAATGCCACAGATGCAACAGCAGCAGGCAGGAGCTGAGGCGCTGAGGTATTCAAATCACCTGGTGAGCTTTGAGTTTAAAAGGAAACATGGCAAAATATATACGCACCCTTGGCTTATTCAGCAAGTGAACCCGAATTTTCAGGGTTACGTAAGTATTTATGTCACCCATGAAAGGGAATCTAAAGCCCTGGAGTTCCATTTAGAAGGTAGAAAGCACTAGGGAGACAATGTGCGTGGAATTTGGTTGTCTAAACATACACATCCAGCACTTTGTCATGTTGCCCAAAATAGCTCCCCTAAAAGCTGTACCAGAAGAGCAAAAGTCTTAGTTGTGTTGAAACTTACAGCTCCAAAGGGATACTGTTTTTAATGACAATTTGGTGCATTTTATATGGCACTGAGCATCTTTGATTATGTAAATCCAAACCTTGAGTGTTCAGGGACCTCACAAGGCAGTTGAATCCAAAAACTTATTTTTTATCCTTCCTTCAGGATAACAGCTGTTAACATTTTAGTCCATCACAACAACTGCCTCCTCTGGTAAAACAGAAGTGTCTCAGGATTGAAAGTACCGAAAAAAAAAAAAAAAAAAAGACATCACACAAGGCTGTGTGGGAATAATTTACTTTAAAAATCTTTTGGTGATATTTTGGCAATAACTGCAGTGGAGGTAAATTAAGCTAGTAAAGATACTATCTAAAACATCCTCTAAAAACTGTATGTCCAGGGACTTGAAGGTAGTATTTCCTGTCTCAGGCTAAAAACAGGAGTGAGGAAGGGAAATACTGAGAAAAAAAACGTGTTTGTACAACATACCATTTTAAGTTCAGCAGCCTGAAGAGACTATGAACAAGGACTAAACCCTACGTATTCTACATAGTTTGCATGTACAGGAAAAAAAAAATCTACTTCCTAAAATTTTAATGCTTTCAGGCCATCAGGCTTCTCTGATAAATAATGCATTGCAAGTTAAGAAATAGAAGAGCTTTTTCTTTGGGCTATTTTTTAATGCACTATTATGTAACTTAATTCCCAGCATGATGTTAGCCACTCATAAAGAAGATGGTCAGAATGTGCATTTAACCTCTGATTCCAATAGTACACAAAGAATCACCATATATAAATACATCATCTTTCATGCATAAACTTCAAACACATTTTTCTATTTTCTCCTTTAAGGATCAACTGGAGAACAGCTTTTACATTTGTGTTAACTTCTCATAGCATACCTGACCTGCTGCTGTCTCATGTGGATAAAATGCTTTTTTTAATAGCTCCTACCTTAGCAAATCAGAAAGCAAAATTTCTCATGATCTTCTACCTATTTGTATGAAAATGGCAAAAATTATGAAATATACTGCATTTTTTTAATCAAGGGATATGTTTATTCCCTAAGACATGCTTGTTTTATCCCCCATGGCTTCCTGTAAGGAATTCAGCCCTGCATAAGAGCTTCCAATCAACTTTCATACTGCCTGCAGCATAATACTATATCATTAGGCAGGACTAACTATCTTTACAATAGAAAATCAGCAACTATAAAATTATTTTCAAGACATCATCTATGCCTTGAACTGTATTTTGATTAACTTCCTGACTCACATAATCTGATTTAAGAAGTGGGTGGAAAGTGAGTCATACAGTAAGTCATGAGTGAACAGTCTGGATGTTCCATTACAGGTAGTAGACAAAGGTATTCTTCTCCAGAGAAGGACACTCTATTCCTAGAAGTCATCGATATATTTCTAAGTGAACACTAACCAGCATATTACCACTTGACAATATTATATAAAAATACATAATGCAGTAACACATAATTATATATAACAGTATATCACATAATATATGAAATACAACATACCCAATATATATTTTATATATTAGATGTTATATTACATTATATATAAATATATATAGCATATATAAATATAATCCAGAAATAACTACATATCTGACTACTGCATTTGTTTTAGTAGAACAAAAAGCTGGACAAAGCCTGTGCTCCCATCTGGCATTTTGCTGTCAAACTCATCCAGGAAATTTATACTTTCCAATGCTCTGCATGTTTTCTCCTGAGCTGATCTGCAATGCCACTAATGTCCACGTTCAGACCAAATTATTTTGCAGATCCTACAAGAAGCTAATCAACTAAAACTTGCCTTTTATTCAGTTTTTGGTAATATCAATATTAAAGTGACAGTAAGACAGAATAAAGCAATTAATGACCTACAATTACTGCTCATTTCTAACACTGCACTGAATAATGTTTGAGAAGCTCCTAAGCACTCAGGATAGGCAGCATCTCTTTCCACCTATTTTGAGAAGCACTTACATTCAATTAAGTGCTACAGGAAATAAATTATCACTGTTATTATTATAGAGGCAATAACCAATGGAGAATCATGCTCTGCCAATACCCTAATGTCAAAAATTGTTGGCAATTGTAATAACAAAAGCTGCACTGCTTGATCATTTGCCTACTGAGCAAGGTTTCCTTTTCTTCTTGCAATAAATCAGCTGCCAAGTTTGCCTAGTCTTCACTGCAACACTAACTGAATGGAGTCCATCCCTCTGTCATCACATAAAACAGTAAGATCTCCAAATTAATCAGATGCCTTCATGATGCAGAGATGCCTTCATGATGCAGTCGGTTTTAACTGCATAATTACAGAAATTACTGCACTCACTTAGCAAGCTTCCAGGAACTAATGCTTGGCCACACAGTACAAACAGATATTTATGCAAAGTGATGCACCTTCTTAATGTATCCCCATCTCCATGATCTTGCTTTGCTACTCCAAATTCTAAACATGTTCCAAAATAAGACCCCCCCAGTACAGGAAAACTTTTTTTAAGTAGAATAGCTCTTTAGGTGCAGTTTGTGCAGAGAATGGTTAAAAGAACAATACGGATTCTACATCAGGAATACGTACCTAACATCTTATGCATCTCAATTACATCCACACAAATAGACAGATGGAAGCAATGCTGTTTTATAGAACAACACTATAATAAAAACAGTAAAACACTTCCCATTCTAGTTTATGGGCACAAGCTAACTGGAATGGAAGGCAGGAATATTTTTAACACATATAAATCTTTTCTTTTTTCTTCATGAGGAAAACCTGTGCTTCAAAGTGCTTCCACTACTGAAAGTCTCATTCCATAGTCTAATTCTATATAGTCCATCCCATTCCATTGTGACTTCTTCAATACCAGTGCAGTGCACTGATGCACTGATTTCACAGTGCAGCCTGATTAGGCAGAATACATATTTTGTTGGAACCCTGTGTCATCACAGCTGCATTACCATTATCAGGTCATGCAATACTTTTTTGGTGGTTCAAGATGCTGCATACTTTGAGCCAGTATTTATGCTTAACATACAACAACAGATTTAAACTTGTTATTTACTGGGAAATGAGACAAATCATCTATGTCAACCAGCAATTATTTAAAAATAATAATGAAAAATTGTATATTTATTAATATCTATTCAAGGATTAATTGTGCGTCCAGTGGTCAAAATGAAAAATGTAGTAGCCCTTGCATGATAATTACATGTCTCAATGTGAAATTTACTAGTGCTACATTTATTCCTAAAATAAAACCTACTAAAAGGTTGGAATTGCAAACACAGCACATTGTTTGATACTCATGTATCATCATAGCTGATATTCCACCAAGAAGAAGTTATACTGCTACTGATGACACTCAAGAGTATAGGCAGAAATTAATCACCTGGTCCCTCTGAACCTCACAGTTTTGAACACTAGTAGTGGTTTATTTAACTCTGCAGTGGGATATGCAATCTCAACCTTTCCTGGGTCCCTTACAAGACTCTGAAGTTTTTTTTTTCATTCTGCAGAGCTATCCTGACCACAAAACAAAGTAACGAGGCTGCTGTATCTTGGGAAACTAAACTGGCACTCCGAAATGGGGCCTCTTAAAACTGCAAGAATACAGCTTGCGTGAACATGCTACACACTAAGGAAAATCTATGCATGTGTGTTTGCATTTTATATGTAAATTTTCTTGTTTGTCAATAAAAGTACTTTTATCTTCTTAACTTCGCATGCATTAATGAAAGAAACTGAAATGCTTAATTACTTTTAGAAATGTGAAACAGTATTATTCAGCTAATTTACTTCCTCTATTAATAGGGATGCTTAGATGGTATTGGAACACTCTGAATACAAATGGATATGTTTTTAAAGAGTACCTACAGGCTAAGTGTGTCCCATTTTTTAAACTCTCCATTGCTTTGGGTCCTTTTCTTCCCAATAACACCTTACTCAGACATTTTTAAAGCATGTATCACCCTGTCATCTAAACATTCATCTTCCTTTGAAGAACTATTTATTCTGCTGCAATTGCTGAGAAGAAAAAAATAAATTAAAAATCAGTGCACAAGACTACCTAGACTGATTTACATTTTCCGCCAGAAGAAGAAAACATCATTGTCTCATCACAGTTCATTTAATCTGAGAGGAAGCACAAATGAGGCTTCTAATTTCTGAAGGAGATGAGACTCCAAATCAAATGTGTCTGTAGATTGATCAGTACTCTAGGGAAAACCTTGAAAACAACAGACAAATTCTTTGTTTATCATTTCCTTTATGGGCAGAAAGAAAAAAATCTTTCCCCTCGCCCTCTAAGATATTATGTAACTTTGAGCAGAGAGTATTAGAAAGATTTATGTTTTAACTGGCTTTAGAACCTTCCAAAAAAGGTTCTAAAGCTCAGTAACAAATGAAAGAAAAAGCACATCCAAATACATGCTAACATAAGGGATATGCAATGTATTTTCTGTACTCATTCCCCAACGAATAACCTTCATACAAACCCAATATATACAACATCAAGGCAGTTCAATAAGCTGTGCAGGCACTCGTGTATATATAAAGTATACAGTTTGGTCTTATAATGTTATTAGCTACACTGGATTACGTCTCACTCTAAAGGAAATTCCTACTTACATACGCTGCCTAGACATACAAAAAGTAAACTGAATTTTTTTTTTAGCCATTTCACAATTAAATTAAAAAATGCATGCAACACCCACTGTTTTCTAGGGAGAAACACTCGCATTGTAGTTTAAATCCAGCCAGCAACTACATGCCACACAGTCACTCACTCATCTCCCTCTTCATCCCACCATGGGCAGGATGGGAAGGAGAATCAAAAGAATGTAAAACCTGTGAGTTCAGGTAAGAACAGCATAATAACTAAAGTACAACATATTACTACTACTGCTGCTACTAATAATAATAGAAATAACAAGTGGAGAGAATATAAAAGAGAAGAAAAAAAACCCAAAACCAATAAACACAAGTGATGCATAATGCAATTGCTCCACATCGGTCGAACAATACCCAACATGAACCGAGCAGCAATCTGCCCCCTCTGGGTAACTCTCCACAGTTTATCTACTGAGCATGATGTGCTGTGTTATGGAATACCCCTTTGGCTAGTTTGGGTCAGGTATTCTCTCTCTGCTTCCTTCTGGTTTCTTCTGCCCCTCCTCACTGGCAGAGAATGAGAGACTGAAAAGTCCTTGATCAGTGTAAGCACTACTTAGCAACAATTAAAACACTGGTGTGTTATCAGCAGTGTTCTCAGACTGAAGCCAAAACACAGCACTGCACCAGCTACTAGGAATAAAATTACCCCTATCACAACCAAAACCAGGACAACTGGCTTTCTAAATTTTGAAACTACTTTAGATTGTGACATTACTTACGTATATATAGAATAGTTCCATTTCTGATAGGCTGGAACAAATCTTTAATACACACAACAGTTTCATGAACCAGCCAATAAATCCAGGGATTAGTTTCATGACAGAAAAAGAGCGTGACTTTTAATAAGGTTTGTTTATATTCATATCTTGAAGATCTACAATTGTCCAAGGCTTGCAATCAGGTAACCTGGCTGTGTATTCTTGAAGGCTTCAAAATCAAAGCTCTTGTTGCTCAAAGTAATCTGCATGACCAGTCTTTATCATTTCAAAATTACCTTTCAAAACCTTTAAGAAGCAGGTGTTTATTTATACAAAACCCACCATCATATTATCTGTACAGCTGTTGAAAACTTTCAGCAAAAAATGGACCAGCACTTTGTCACTTTTTGTAGCACAAAAGCAAGGTTGTCTTTAGTTTCTGCTAAGGAAAATGTGGGATGCAGCACATAAGTGGCTCTGGGAAGAAGAATTCAAAGAGCTGGCTATGCATCAGATAAAGCAGTAGAGATTCACATATCTTCGAAAGAGAAGCTCTGGATTATTATTAGTGGAAGAAAAACATGATTTTGAAACAGTTGAATGATTGAGAATAGAAGGAAAGGCTACAAGCACAAATTATTCCCTCTTTTGAGTTTGTTCTGAAAAGTCTATTCCAGCTATTATATCCATGAATAAAGAACAAGTGAGAAAATACACGACGTAATGGAGAAGAGACTCATAGAATAGTTAGGGTTGGAAAGGACCTTAAGATCATCTAGTTCCAAACCCCCTTCCATGGGCAGCGACACCTCCCACTAAACCATATCACCCAAGGCTATGTCCAACCCAGCCTTAAACACCGCCACTGATGGAGCATTCACAACTTCTCTGGGGAACCTATTCCAGTGCCTCACCACCCGAACCGTAAAGAATTTCTTCCTCATATCCAATCTAAACTTCCCCTTAAAGTTTAAACCCATTACTCCTTATCCTGTCACTACAGTCCCTAATGAAGAGTCCCTCCCCAGCATCCCTGTAGGCCCCTTTCAGACATTGGAAGGCTGCTATGAGGTCTCCACGCAGCCTTCTCTTCTCCAGGCTGAACAGCCCCAACTTTCTCATCCTATCTTCATACAGGAGGTGCTCCAGTTGCATGATCATCCTCGTGACCCTCCTCTGGACTTGTCCAAAATCATGGAAGCTGCAGAAAAGACAAGAATATACACTGAAGGCAGGTTAGGGACAGGTGCACCTTGATCTAACATGGAAAAATAAGCTGGCATAAAACCAGGAAGGAAAAAGAAATGCAACACAAGAAATTAAAAAATTAAATTAAAAAATAAAGTTATCCAGTAATATTACCACAATCATATTAACCTCCTTTGTTCCAACTAAACTTAAACCAAATATAATTAATTCATTTTCTTGCTATGAAGAATGGCTTGGAGGAAACTGTGTGAAATAACAGTTTGGTTTTGCTGCTATCTGAAGTCTTAGCCAGTAGATTCAGTCTGTTTAGCAGAAGTGTTCTGTCATAATACAGCTATGTTAAACCAATAAATTTAGCAGCCTTCCACTCTGATTAACTGATTTTTTTGTCCTGTTTATTTTCTAACACTAGTACATTTTTATCCTGTAAACACATACACTTAGTGGAACATGACCAAATTAAGCTTCAGATTTACTTTTTCTGCTCTTAAGCTTTGTGGTGATCTTATTTTCAAACAAACTTTCCCAGTGCCAGTAGGAGTGATTCCACATCACAGAGAGAAAAATTAAGATTAATGTTACATCCTTACTAAAACAGAAGTTAAGAACACTCTTGCACTACCTTTCTTTTGAAGGAAAAAAGGAGAGAAGAACAAAAGAGAAAGCGAAAAGAGAAAGCAAGAAAGAAGACAAGAACAGAAAGAAACAGCAGTAAAAAGATTTCTGTAAGACTGAGGAAACTACATGAATATCAAATTTTCAAACTGTGATCTCCAGTTTATTCATACGCAAACTCATTTATCATTAAAGCATGACATCCCTCAATCACAACATATTCCCCATTAATGAAATTATTCAGATACACACAAGACATAACATTAGTAATAAGCATTACTGCAAATGTTTTTTTCCATCAGAGCAGTCAATGAACATAAAGAAACCATCACACAACAATTCTGACAATTTTGTCAGTACTCAAGGAGAACCATGGGAGCTGCTGAATTTACTTGTTCACAACTACAGTTTGAGACACTTGTTCCAAGTCTTTTTACCCACACAGGAGGTGAATCATAGAATCACAGAATCACAGAATAGTTAGGGTTGGAAAGGACCTTAAGATCATGCAGTTCCAACACCCCTGCATGGGCAGGGACACCTCCCACTCAACCATGCCACCCAAGGCTCTGTCCAACCCAGCCTTGAACTCCACCACAGATGGAGCATTCACAACTTCCCTGGGCAACCCATTCCAGTGCCTCACCACCCTTACACTAAAGAATTTCTTCCTCATATCCAATCTAAACTTCCCCTGTGTAAGTTTGAACCCGTTACCCCTTGTCCTATCATTACAGTCCCTAATGAAGAGTCCCTCCCCAGCATCCCTATAGGCCCTCTTCAGATACTGGAAGGTTGCTATGAGGTCTCCACACAGCCTTCTCTTCTTCAGGCTAATAGCACTGCTAAAGCCACGTCTTCTATCTTGGTGTTGGTTTTCAGATCTTAACAGAAAATATTTGATCTTGAAGGGCAAGGATTTGTGGCTGTCATGGTTTAAACCCAGCCATAACTCATGCAGTCACTCACTCACTTCCCCCCACCTTCCTCCTCCCCCACTCCCAGAGGGATGGTGAATTGAGAATCAAAAGAATGTAACTCCCACAGGCTGAGATAAGGACAGTCCAGTAACTACGGTAAAACACAAACCATTGATGCTACCACCAATAAGAATAATGACAAGGGAAATAACAAGGGAAGAGAATACATCCGCTCACCACCCACTGACCGATACCCACCCTGACCCTGCAGTGTTCTAACCCTTCCAGGTAACTGCCCCAGTTTATATAGTGGGCATGACATGCTGTGGTATGGAATATCTGTTTGGCTAGTTTGGGTCAGGTGTCCTGTTTCTGCTTCCTCCTGGCTTCTCCTCCTACCCGCAGAACATGAGACTCAGAAATTCCTTGGTCAGACTAAACATTTGAGCAGTAACTAAAAGCATCAGTGTTATCAGCACTGATCCCAGGCTGAAAGTCAAAAGCACAGCACTGTACCAGCTACTAAGAAGGGGAAAAAAAGATTGCTACTGCTGAACCCAGGACAGTGGATAAAGGTGAAACAGAGTTTATTAATTTTAAATTGGAATGTGTTTTTGAGTGCTGTAGGACCACTTGATTATGTTTTATGACTCCCTTATCATTGATACCCTCTGGCTGAAAACTCTTATACCACATATCATTTTTACTTCCTTTCTTGTGTTTGTTTTATCTATCTTCTTACAAGATTAACTATCCTCTTCTTATTTACCTTTTTCTATTCTTTTTCTGTCTTGAGTATATAATATCTCCTCTCTCCTTAATTCTTCAGCTTCCTTCAGCAAGATCTTGTGACTTGGATCCTGGATTCTAAATGAGGAGGCACCACTTGTTATGAATAGCATCCTGTAATTTTCATCTCAGTTTTTAGCCATGTCTGTGTAAATCCTACTACCTTAGTTTTTGCGACAAGCATTCTATATTGAGCCAAGATTTTTACTAAGAAACTTGGATTTAAGCAGGTATTTTAGATTCCTTTATTGTTCCTTTATTGTTTCCAAATAGTATTGTGTGATAGAGCCTTGGGTGGCAAGGTTTAGTGGGAGGTGTCCCTGCCTATGGCATGGGGATTGAAACTAGATGACCTTAAGGTCCTTTCCAACCCTAACTATCCTATGATTCTATGATTCTATATACCATGAATATGTTTGTGCAGTTCTGTACAAGGAAAAATGTTTGCAAGATTCAGGAGCTGAGGGTGTAGAAATGCCTTTGTGTAAGGCCACAGTCATGCTTGAAAGCTTATTTTTGCCAATTTACAAATAACAAGCCCGTGATGGTTGGTAAAAAAATAGCATAAGAAAGGAGGGGAAAGCAGGTTAAATGTCAGTGCACTGGTCTGTTTATAAATACCAAAAAAATCTGCATAGGCTTGTTTATATATTATGCCTGTCTCCTTAGCACTTCCTATTTGCCAAGTCACTTACCTGAAGAGACTGCAAACTGGCAAAGTAGAAACAATCTTTTATAAAGCATTTATGCTAAAAATGTGGCTCAAGGAGACTTCAGTCCTGATGTCATTTTCAAGAGACAATAATAATGCAAGTAAGAGCAATGTAGCAGCCAGGGAGGGGCAGGATTTCTGTAATGTAGCCCATGAAGCAATATTGAGATGAAACTGGACAAAAGCTATTTGTGCCTGACTGCTGATGCAGTTTCTAATGGTGACATCTATCAGAGTGATCCCGTCTCTAGAGGGAAGCAGCAGAAACTCCAGCAGTGAATCATTTAAAAATTAGTTTGCTGAACTCCTTGAGAATGTAGTAAATTGCAGAGGTGGAGGATAGCTGAAAAAAAAAGAACATGCTGTTTCCAGCTCTCAGGTCTGTAAGTTTAGAAGAGCTACAGCAAACTTGTCTTTCACTTACCCAGAACATCTAACCAAACTAGCTAATTTTGTAACACTTGAGAGAGGGAGAGTTATACTATATTAAATTGTTACACAATTGAGTTACATATATGCCATGAAATTTTTGACAGCCCTGTTCTTCTCAGTGGACAAATTTCTCCTTACAGCCTTTTCCATCAAAACAAATAAATCATTCAGATCCAGGTGCCAAAGTAAAATGTGAAAAGGTACTGTACTTCAAAATGTTCAAAGCCAACTGTACAAGGTGATATACTTCAAAGTCTGTAAAATGTATTATTTCAAAATCAGGTTTGGACTACACTATATAGTGGAAATTAACCTTAACTTTGTTTTTTAGCAACAGCATTTAAGGGAGAAAAAAACCCTCAAATTAATTTTCACACACTGTACTACATTCTGGAATATGTTATTCCTTTATATCAGAACATTATTGTCATTTTATTGAAATTGGATTTTTTACAAATGGAAGATGTTACAGAACATGGTTTAGGGATTTTCTAAATAGCTAAATACCTTTAATTATGATAGAAAACATTCTCAAAAAAATGCTTGCACCAACTCCTGTCCTAAATGAGTAGAAACAGAAGTCAGGTGGATATAGCATTTCTGTTGTCAAGAGTAAAGCATTATCAAAACACACCACCACAAGTATGATCCATTGTGAAACCAGTGTAAGAATAAGCTCATGCCATCTGTACTGTGAAAAGATGGTTGTAGGTTTTTACCACTATGGGTTTACCTGTAGCACAAACCATGAAAGGTAAATAACAATGTCCCTAAACTTCGTTAAAAAGCAGAACCACTGCAAACACTGATTCTGTTATTTCTTTCATTTTTCCTAGTTTAGCTGTATACAACTGAAATTAGAAGGTATAGCTACTGTAAAGGACTAAACTCAAGTCTCTCCAGCCCTGAACAAGAGTTGAAGAAATCATGCTCTTTGAATCCAGCTAGGACTTTTTTCCAAGAGCCTGGAGAGCGTGCTGCACTCCTGACTCTGCAATGAGTATTCTTTATATGGGATAGCAGTTCCAGAGACCTCCTTGGTGTCAGACAAACTACAGGCACACACATTGCTCTAATCTGTTTTTTAAGAGCTTGCAGCTTACTTAAAAGTTGATATGCAGGTATAATCAAAAATAGGATATGATCAAAAAGAAATGATGGAGGAGCTACAACAGCACTGTGACTTATCTCACATGTGCAGAACTGGATAGGTCTGATGTACTTTAGCTTATTAAGCAGGTTTAGTGAAAGACTCCAAACCTGCTACCTCTGTGCCTTAGCTTTTCACATCTTTATATGCTGCCCCTAAGCTTGCTTTTACCTATAATCATCATTCCCTTTGCCTTAAATAGCTTATTTTTACATTTTTCCCATGAGTCAACTCTCCTGGCAGCTTTGCAGGGCACAGGATGTAATGGAGAAGGCAGATGTTTCAAAGAAGAGCTGCAGAGAGGACAGCCATTTTCTACAAGGCTGCTGAAAGTCAGGTATTCATTCCCTCAGAGAAGCTAAAACAGTGATGCCAGAGGCTTGACCACTACCTACGATGCTCACCAGTCCAGAAGAATTCAGGTCTCAACTCACCTCAGAGGCAGCAGTGCTGTGGCGCTGAAGCAGAGGGAAGAGGAGAAAAGCTCTGTTGTTCTTGAGGTTCAATGGTGAGATCTGAACCAAATGACAGTGTTGCAATTAAGAATTCCGCAGTGTGGAGGACTGTTAGAGAGCTGGGGCAGTGCATCTTGATCAGGCGAGAGACACAGCAGCTGAGCTACATGGACAGACCTTACCTGTTTTTAGTCACATTTTCTAGTTGCAGCCCTGAGCTGTTACGTATTGCTATTCTGCAAAGGTCTTGCAATTTTATGGGCTAGAATCACTGCAGTACAGTGTCTTTCTGTGCAACCAACACACAAGTGCATAATGTAATTTGTGTCCTGTGTTTCCTAGAGTGTGTATTCCCCAAAATAAAGGGAAGGCAGGTGATCAACACTTAGTTGGCCTTATACTACAGTTTTTCAAAAGGCTCTCTGCTGAAAAGAGTTCCTGAGGAATCAGACATGCTATAGGGTAATCAATCAGTGGGGTTTCTGGTATTATTTGGTTTTGGAAGAAAGAAATGAGCAACAAAAACTTGTGGACTCAAATAGCAAGAGATTTGGAGCAAAAAAAGGTTTTAGAAAGCATAATGGGTTTGTTGGTTTTGTAGAAGCTGGATATTGAGTATGTTTTAGTTGTGCATATATTCTTTGTTCAGAAAGAATCAAGACTCCTGTAACAAATCTTCCTTGTGCCACAAATAGCGAGGAAGGGAACCCTGGATCATTTTGAAATATTTCTGCAAAAAAGCACATTAGATCTAATGACTGCACACCAGGTGATGGAAGACACTTCACTTATCTGGGAAAAAAATGCTTTTTAATGACTTAGTTTATTCATTTTTAAAAAACAGTAAAGTTGTCATGCTATAATCTCCCAGAGATACTCCCAGGTGAGCTGTTGAAAGGTAATTTCAGCACACCTAGGGCTTCATACTGTAATATAACCTGTTGTGCCTTACAGCTTAATCACATTGTGGCATTTAGAAATCATTCATTGCAGCTGGCAAAAATGTCTTGCAATAACACCGTTACCACAACTTACCTTTTTACAGCAATTTTTACTTCTTAGGCAAACACACTAAAGTACTCTACAAAACATTTTAAGTACATAGCAGGCATTGAATCACTGAGCATTGTGAGTCCCTTATGAACGAAGTGTTCCTTATATAATAAAAATATAAAATATTTTCATAAGAAGTCATTGCTTTTTTAAAACATGCATATGTTTTTAACTTAAATAAAACTTCCTTTTCCACGAGATCATACTGTGTCATAGACTCAGATACCAAAGTTTAAAATAAAAGAAAATGTCTTATATCCACTCAGAGACTAGCAGACTGATACCAAACAAATCTTTAAAGAAAACTGTAACACAAGCTGTGGTAAGAAGTGCTTCTAGCAGACTGCTAATCTTAATTGGAGTTTGCTAAACTCAAAGTGTACAACACAGGCAATTCAGCATGTAATGATCTCAGTGCTCAAGGAACAGGCTGTCAAATACATTTGGGAAGAATTCAGCTATTGGTGTCTCATGGTGAAAAGCATGTTGAATTTGTTAAAATTTTGGTGCCATTTATAAGGCTTTTAATGTTCTGGGTGCCGCAACTGTCTATGAGTCTTTGCAGCAATTGCATTAGGTTTATTCACTGTCAGGTAGCTCCATTTAAATTGGCTGCATTCTTCATTGGTTCTTGGAGCTCATTTCCCCACACAGCTGAGAGACTCTCCAGGACATACTGACATAAAATAAGCTTGTCCCAGGGCTCTGAGGCACAGTGAACTGTCTTCAATTAAAAGACGCAGGGATGGACAGAGTGAGTAAGCAAGTGAGTGAAGAATTATACAAATTTCTCATCGTTGTCTGTACAATAGGTATGAACTGTTTTTTATAAATGCAAAGAAATCCATTATGGATTTCTTTATTACTGGAACATTTTACATTTATAGATAACAAATGCACTATGTGAATGAGATGGAAATCAACCGGTTTCATATATCACACTCAGCACCAAGGCACGAATTATATATGTGGCATACTCATGATCTACTTGAAAAAAATATGCTGAGTATATTTTTCTTCTCTGAGTGAATTGAATCCATTTGTATCTTTGTTAACATGGCCACAAGAAGAAAAATAATGACATCTAAACCAGCTATTAGTATATATTAAACAGTGATAAGAATACTTGTTGAAACATTGAAAGATAAAAAATAGCATGATTATTTTCTTCTTACAAATGACAAAACCTAAGGATACATTTTACATCCATCCACTTCTTGGATAGAAGGAAAGAAGGTCTATTGAACTAGAACTCTGTTGCCAAGTGACCTTTAATGCTGGCCTAAAAAACCACCGTGACATGAGCCCTACAACCAGGAACCCCCAAACCTGAACAATGTTGCTGGATATCCAGTATCTGGGGGACTAAGAATAGTAAGATCTAACCTGAAATTGAGACTTTACTGCCAGATTCACATTTTTGGACATTATCATGTTTTCTCCCTGGGAACAGTGGGAAAATGGAGATGTTTAATTCGTGTTAAAGGAGTAATGGTCTTAGTAGAGCTATGTAAATATAAAATAAGCTTTTTTTTCTAAATAACTTATTTGCGCTTTTATTTGCAAACTGCAAGCCGTACTCAGGAGCAATGCAGGATGCAGCTTTCTCTCAGAACAACCTATATATAGGCAACACACGCTGTATATGAAGACACCGATGAGCTGATTCTTCATGTGCCTTCCTTTAAAATTCACAGAATTGGTGGCTATAAATCTCAAAGGCCACCCAACATATAGCACCACTCAAAACTGGCATCTTCATTACTGCTACATTGCCCTGATAGGCTCTGAATTGAGTCAGTTCTTAATTTTTTTCTTAGGGAAATAAGCAAACTTTTAAAGTTATAGGAAATATGAAATAACCTTTAAAATGGAAACCTGGAAATAGAAAATCAGTGATCTGACAACCAAATGGAATTATATTATGGTAAACATAAGGAGGTTCCAGCAAGGACAGTGAGACAGATAAATAAATATTACTATGAGGTCACCTAAGGCAGAGGTGTCTGCATTGGAATTTCATATGAGATTGCATAGACCAGGAATGGTCTGAAGTCAAACTGATTTTAAAGTAAACACTGCTGGCTGTTCACCTGCAGCAAAATAAATCCTGTCCCAGACCTTGGGCTGATGCCATCCCTACAGTCCCCAGCTGCCATTTTACTTCTCTTGTGATATTATTTCCTTTTTAAGCATTTTTTTTGTTTTAATGGGAAGAAAATATGGAGATGTAAGCAGCAGAGAAATGAAGGGAAATGGATCAGGCAGAAGCCATGGGCCTTCAGTAGTAATGAGTGGTCTAACTTCAGAGTTAATGCACCTTGAGTGACCAGACGGAGCTTTATATTTTAAAGCCTGGAGATAAGCCAAGAAGGGACTGTTAATTCAATACTGGTTTTAATTTCATAACTCACCTAATTGCCATTAAGATTACACATTTACTACACAATACTCTCTATATGAAAAACAATATCTTTCATTATCTGTCCTTCCCCCCCCCCAAGATATAGTGTTCAATTGTTGCCTGTTGATGATACCGCAGAACTTGTCTGGTTTTATCGAAGTTCATTCTTTGTTGAGACGACAGACGGAGGGAAGACAGGGCCAGTTCCTGGTGACCTGAAGATATCTAGTTGGTGGGCTATAAAAGTGCTGCATGGCAGGCAACAGAATACAACTGAGTTCAGTGGCTGCTTTCTCCTAAAATCAAACCCCTTGAGGTACACATTAGACCTCCCCATCATCCCGCATTACCCACCAAGTTTATCTGAGTCCCTGAGCAAAAGCAATCCCACGAGTGGGTTTGCCTTTACCTGAAGCAAGAATAACTCAAACTGTCTTCCCCAACAAATTCTTTATGTGTGCCATAGGAACCTTTTCCCCCTCTACAGTATGTAAAAATTCTGACAGGGCTGGACCAGCCCTGTTGGCAGATCCTCAGATGTTGAGCAACCAGGTGGCTTTTGGTAAATGCATATCCCAATGTTTCAAAGTCGTCCCCCCCCATTGCTCTCAGTGTAGTTTTTAACAGCCCATTGTATCGTTCGATTTTCCCAGAGGTTGGTGCATGGTAGGGGATGTGATATATTCACTCCATGCCAATCTTTTTGGTCCAAGTGCCTATAAGGCTGCTCCGGAAACGAGTCCCATTGTCTGACTGAATTCTCTCTGGGGTGCTGAGTTGCCACAAAATCTGTTTCTCAAGGCCCAGGAAAGTGTCCCAGGATGTGGCGTGGGGCATAGTGTATGTTTCCAGCCATCCAGTGGTTGCTTCCACCATGGTAAGCAGATGGCGCTTGCCTTGGCGGGTTTGTGGGGGTGTGATATAATCCCCATATTTGTACTTCAGCCATCAACTTCCATACCAAAGAGGCTTTAACCATTTAGCTTGCTTAATTGCAGCGCGTGTTTCACAGTGGTGAATAACATGTTCAATAGTGTCCATTGTTAAGTTCACCCCTCAATCACAAGCCCATCTGTATGTTGCATCTCTGCCCCGATGGCCTCAAGTGTCATGGGCCCACCGGGCCAAAAATAATTCACCCTTATGTTGCCAATCTAAGTCCATCTGAGCCACTTCAATTTTAACAGCTTTATCCACTTGTTGGTTGTTCTGGTGTTCCTCAGTGGCCCGACCCTTGGGTACATGAGCATCTACATGGTGTACCTTCACCACCTGGGCAGCAATATCTTACCATAGTGCAGCAGCCCAGATGGGTTTACCTATGCATTGACAGTTGCTATGCTTCCATTGCTGCAACCACCCCCACAGGCCATTTACCACCATCCATGAGTCAGTAGAGACATAAAGTACTGGCTACTTTTCTAATTCAGCAATGTCCAGGGCCAGCTGGATGGCTTTCACCTTGTCAAACTGACTCGATACACCCTCTCCTTCAGCAGTTTCTGAAACTTGCTGTTGAGGACTCCATACGGCTGCCTTCCATCTACGATGCTTTCCCACAATGCGACAGGATCCATCAGTAAACAAGGCATGCTGCTTTTCACTTTCTGACAGTTTGTTATATGGTGGGGCCTCTTCAGCACATATCACCTCCTCCTCCTCTGGTGACATTCCAAAATCTTTGCTCTCTGGCCAGTCCATGATGACTTCTAGAATTCCTGGACAGCTGGGATTTCCTATTCGAGCTCGTTGTGTAATTAGTGCAGCCCACTTACTCCACGTAGCATCGGTTGCATGATGTGTAGAGGAGACCATGCCTTTGAATGTCCAGCCCAGCATGGAAAACTGGGGTGCCAGGAGGAGCAGTGCTTCAGTGCCAATCACTTCCAAAGCAGCCCGAACCCCTTCATAGACTGCCAGTATCTCTTTTTCAACTGGGGTATAGCTGGCCTCAGATCCTTTGTATCCGCGACTCCAAAAGCCAAGGGGTCAACCTCAAGCCTCCCTTGGAGCTTTCTGTCAGAGGCTCCAGGTAGGACCATTCTCCCCGGCTGTGGTGTATAGTACATTTTTTACAGCTGGCCTGGTCCAGACTGTTCCAAGGGCTACTGCATGAACTATCTCTTGTTTAATTTGCTCAAAGGCTTGTTGCTCAGGGCCCCATTTAAAATCATCCTTCTACCGGGTCACATGACAGAGAGGGCTTACAATCAAACTGTAATTTGGGATGTGCATTCTCCAGAGCCCCACAACACCCACACTTTCTAGTTTGTGTTTGTTTCTTATTAGTTGGTGGAGACATTGCTGTTATCCTGTTGATCACATCTGTGGGGATCTGCAATGTCCATCTTGCCGTTTTATTCCCAAAAAATTGAATCTCCTGTGCAGATCCCTTGACCTTAGTCCATTTTTAGCAAAGCCTGTAAAAGTGAACTGTGGCCTGCACTCTGCTGCCAGAGGAATTGAGAAAAACGCAATGGCAATATCAGTCGTGGTGTACCACTTGGCTGCCTTTGACTCCAGTTCATACCAAAGTTCTAGCATGTCCGGGACGTCAGCACTCAAGGGAGATGTGACTTTGTTCAGGCCACAATAGTCTACCATTAGTCTCCACTCTCCACTACTTTTCCACTGGACATATGGGGCTATTAAATGGTAAGCAGGTCCTACTTATCACTCCTTGGCTCTCCAGTCTATGGATCAGCTTATGGATGGGAATCAGGGAATCTCGGTTAGTGTGATATCGCTGTCGGTGCACTGTTGTGGTCGCGATTGGCACTTTTTCTTTGACCTTCAGCAACCCCACAACAGAAAGATCCTCTGAGAGACCAGGCAAGGTGGACAGCTGCTCAAATTCCTCAATTTTCTCCAAAGCAGCAATACCAAAAGCCCATCAGTACCCTTTTGGGTCTCTGAAGTACCTTCTCCTGAGGTAATATATGCTAAGGATGTACGGAGCCTCTGGACCAGTCACAATGGGGTGCTTTTGCCACTTCCTCCCAGTCAGGCTGATTTCAGCCTCCAGTACAGTCAAATCTTGGGATCCTCCTGTCACTCTAGAAATATAAACAGATTCCACCCCTTGACAGCTTGATGGCATCAGGGTACACTGTGAACCGATATCTACTAGAGACTAATACTTCTGTGGGATTGATGTGCCAGGCCATCCGATCCTCACAATCCCGTAAATCCAGTTGTCTTCTACTTCTACCTGGCTGGAGGCAGGGCCCCTCTAATCATCATCACAATGTTGGGCACTCAAGTCTTGTAGAAAGGGATTATTCTTCTTTATCATAGGAGCTGGAGTAAAATCAGCTCTTCAGCTCCATCTGGGGACCTGCTCACCAGAGACTGAAACCGCAGCTTTCATGGAATGATCATCCTTGACCTTTGTTCTCCTCTTCAATTCAGCACCTGTCCCTCCAGAGCTGAGGTAGGTTTTCCACCCCACTTCGTCATGTCTTCTCCATGGTCCTGCAGGCAAAACCACAGGGTGGCCCATGGCATATACCTTCTATATCTTCTCTCTCAAACAGTAGAACAGCTTTTGTTAATCAGTGAGACCTGTGTTGGTACACATGAGGAGCTGGATAGATCAGACAGATCATCTCTCAATTGTTACAGCTCCTGGGACAGATTTTCCACATCTGAAATGATGGAAGAGGTGAGATTGTCTTCGAACTCTTGGAGTTGACAAATCATTTCATCCACTGTTAGTGGCACTATGTCATTCCAGGTTACTGTTGCCAGTGAATTGGCATATGAGGGGGGTGCATTCCGTGTATATTTCCACCACATGGGTAGTGTATATTCGACTTCATCGGGATCTATGAGTACATCCCTATCAGTTGGCTTGATGTGATAGATCATCCCTACAATGGCTGATTCCGTCAGAGACTGGGTGCCTTTCTCTAGAGTAGTCCACTTGGCCAAACAACTCATAACATCATCCTTGTGTGGAAACCTTTCTTTCACAGCTGCCAAGAACCACCTCCAAAGGCTGAGGGACTGTTTCTCTTTTTCAATTGCTTTGTCAATTCCCCCTTCCCTAGCAAGTGATCCCAGCTTCTTGGCTTCCCTACCTCCTAGTTTGTGACCATAGGCTCCATTGTCCCAGCATCGGAGCAACCTGGTGATGATGTGCTCCCCTGGTTGACGGGTAAAATATTTTCACATATTCTGTAGCTCAGTTGAGGTCCAGTGTCAAGGTGTCACCTCTTCTTCCTCTTCTTCTTCTGATTCACGTACTCATAACTCCTGGTCAGATGCTGTCCCAGGTGTTGAGTATATTGTTTCCTCATCTTGCTTCATCTTTCTTGCCTCTTCTTTGCTTTTCCCCTTGCATACAGGGGCCACTGATACTGGCATGAATTGGTCCTCTGGTTTAGCTGCAGTGATTATCACTGTGGTCGGAGTGGCTGCAGGATCTGTTGTTGGGGTTTGAGTAGCTGCTGTACTTGTTGCTGGGGCTGGTGTAGCTGCTGTGCTTGGAGCTGAAGTAGCTGCACTGTCTGTTGCAGTCAATGTTTGAGTAGCTGCTGTACTTGTCACTAGGGTTGGTGTAGCTGCTCTATTTGGATTTAGAGTAAATGCACTGTCTGTTGCATTGCCATCAGATCCAGAGATACTTTTTTCCTTTTGAAGGTGCTGGACAATGTTGAACAGGGCTCTGTAAGCATAGGCCAAGCCCCAGCACATTGCCGTGATTTGTCCTTTTCTGGTATGACCAGAACGACAACACACCTCATTTAAATATTTTACTAATTTTTCTGGATTTTGCTTTTGTTCAGTAGTAAAATTCCAAAGCACTGGAGGGGCCTACTAGCCTAGATACTTGACCATACTACCCCACACTCCCTGCCAGTCATGACTTTCTAGTTTCAGGGAAAATCTCATGGTCCTCCTTGTCATGGGTTCAGCAGTAGCAGTCATTTTTCTCCTTCTTAGTAGCTGGTGCAGTGCTGTTTTTTTGACTAGTGGCCTGAGAACAGCGATGATAACACCAATGTTTTTAGTTATGGCTTAGTGATGTTTGGTCTGGCCAAGGACTTTCTGAGCCTCATGCTCTGCC
>JAOEHY010042803.1:2560-15405 GCA_025447955.1 Psilopsiagon aurifrons | reverse complement strand
ACTGTCCATGTCACCAACAAAGATGTTGAACAAGACCAGTCCCAACACCCATCCCTGAGGGACACCACTTGTTACTGATCTCCAGCTGGAACATGCTTGAATACTTCTGTCATCAGTGTTCCCTCTGCACCAAGGAATTATCCACAATTTATCCATGGAGCTGCCAATCATCAATCCAGAATATTAGACATTCAGGAGTAGAAGGGCACTTAATCTGTAGGCCAGAGACATTTTGTATATGTACAGGCCTGATTAGGTCCTTAATTAGTTGCTGAATTTTAGGTCAGTCAAAAACCACAGCAATCTACCTTTCTCCCAAAATAACACTGATTCTGAAAGCCATAAATAGGAGCATCATTATCCCTATGTAGTGACTTATTGTTCATATATTGGAGTTCCCTAGTAAGCAGTCTTGTTTCCGAGCACAGAATAACTCATCTAAGTCCTTTAGAAGATGTTTCAGTTGTTGGTTTTCTCATTTTATTCTAATTTTTCACATTAAATAGGAAGTTTGCACTTGAGTTTGGACTTCTCAGCAGCAGCAAAGCTAGTTTTGTGGCCTCTGGGCTCGCATTATCTCATCTGTCATATGTATCTATGGCTTTTTCTCCATGACAAGGACTAACCAAGTCTTGTATCACTAAAAATACGGTTCTTAGGATAGAAAGGGCTGAAGACTAGTGTCCTGTAGCCCCTGGCCCATCTTACCCACCTTGTTGGAGGATGGTGCTCACAGCATCTCACGGGGCAGCAGGAAAACACCCCTTCGGCTCACCTGGAAAACGGCAGGAGCAGACACTGGCAGTGGTCACGGGGCAGAAGTGTTGGCACTCTATAAGGAGGATTCTCCTCTGTTTCTCCAGGGGTCTTGGAAACCTCCCATACTGCCACCACACAACTGCCTTGGCATTCTTCATGCCCTTTGCCATGCTCAGCAGCCAGGACGGAGCTCTTAGTACTTTAGCCCTGCTCTTCTGAGGCTTAAAAAAACACTGAGCACATGCAAAATTGAATTTTACACACCTGTAACTCAAAGGCATTAAACCTATTCCCCTACCAGTATTTCAAGGCAGAGAATAGTAATCCTAGAGGCAGCATGTCCTTCTAAAGCTTAAGATACAATAGGGTGTGCAGAGGTGTGTGTATGTGTATGTATATACCCAAGTATGTACTGTTTCCACACTAGTTCTGTGTGGATATGGGGTAAGCCTATATGTATGTCCTGGTTTCGGCCATGTCTTAACCCATGGGGTTTACATTCTTTCAATTCTCCTCCCCATCCCACCTGGGGGAAGGAAGAGCTGCATGAGTGAGTTGCTGCATTGTACTTAGCTACTGACTGGGTCTAAACCATAATATGTAGCATTTAGATTTCACTAAGAATAAAATTTGAGGATCCTATGATCATTCTAGCAGGACTGAAATTCCTGTTATTTTATTTTAAATAGTATATTATGGGATCATTAGCATATATTAATGCAAAAATGCACAACCCCAAACTGTCCTGGTTCCCTATCAGTGAGCGGTGAACAGTCCTTAATTGCATAAACCAAAATCTGGAGGAAATGAGTAAATAAATAAATAAATAGGCAAACAAACACCAAACCAGAACCCTGATTAGAAAAATCTCCATGAAAAACTATGCACACATCAATCCCCTCAGGCTAAAATGATGCAGTTGTACTGTACTTTACAATGTAGTTGAGCTGCTGTCAGGCTTACCTCGCATGACTCATGGTGAATCATGGACAAAATTGTGTATTAGAGAAAGAGATGCCGCCCACACAGAACAGTGTCTTGAGTCATTCCCACCCTACTGCTTCCCGTTCCAAGGGAAAACACATTTGTTCACATTCGGCATTGCAGCTATTCTGTTAACGCAGTCAGTTAGGTTATTTCTGTATGTTTCTCGTGGGGAGGCTTTTCAGTTTGTTAATACTGTGATATAATTAACAGTCACGACATCAGGTCAAATTAATCCCCAGCCATCTTAGAGTGATTCCCCATCTGTAGCATGGAGGAGGGGAGAGGTCAGTATTGCTTTGATAGATCTAATTCAAAAATAATTTTAACAAGATAAAATTACAGTATCATTATCAACAAGAAAGTGATAGCAAACAGGAAATCAGCATTCATGAGCTAAACCAGAAATACAGGTACTGAAAGGGCATTATCCTAGAAATATCTACAACTCACTGACCCCAGTGAGATCTAAGGGGTATTCAGAATTAGTAAATTTATTAAATTGTGAAGTATTTAAACTCTGTGAAAGAATCCCTTTGACTAAAGCACAGCAGTGCTCAGTTGTTAAAGCTGCCAGCATTCATTTTAACTCTGCTGCAAAATTCTTGAGCACCAGAGGACAGCAGAGACAAAGCCTTGGGAAAAGCTGTGGAAAACTGTAGCGCCAGATGGCAGCTTTCCCTAAAACAGCATCAGGAGGTAGAGTGAAGCAAAGAAATTAATACCTTCTTGGGCTATAATTTTCACAAAGCATTTAGGTCATATTCCACTTTTTTTCCTAAAATAAACAGTCCATGCCATAGATCAGGGGTTGGTTTTGTAGACTTCAGGAAATGATAGCTGGGGTTCTGCTATGGTTGTATAATCTCTGCTACTATGGACACATTCAGTAAGCCTCATCTTCTTGCAGACTATCTACTTACCTAGTAAGACCCTTTCTCTTCTGCTTAATGGCAGACTTCATGTTTTTCGGGTATTACGAAATTCTTGATGGAATTTAAGGGGTTTTATATGCTCTGTGAGAACCATCAGGAGGTATTATATTTAATTTTTAAATATGCATTTTTATCTAAAATTATAGAAATCTGCAGGCATAAATAGATAAATGAAATATGTAACTTTGTCAAAGCAGGCTACAGTTTTAAGAGGATCTCAGCAGGCTAATTTCAGTACAGTGTACTTGTGTCCTGAATATTTATTCTATTTTATTAAAAATGTGCAGGGCAACATCTGTATATAGTCAGATTCAAGATTATAAGGTACCACATGGAAGTAGTAATACCAGAGGAAAAAAACTAACTGCATAAATGAGACAAGTGAGAAATATTAGGCAAAAGCCATCTGGGTCCATACACAATCCTCATGTTACATTATGTGCACTGACTGAAAGAAATAAAAAAAAAAAATTGGCCATTGGTTTATCATTATAAATTACTATTTTACAGGCCCAAAACCCTATCTGAATAGCTCCACATGAGGTCTACAAAAAGAAAGGAAAGGAAAGACTATAATTCTTACTTTGAAAGATATGAGAAGCCCATCTCCTGTTCCTGCAGGGCACTAGAACCAGAACAAGTAGGTCACCTGAAGCTGATTAGTTAAGTATGTGCTGAACATTCTGTTGAATCAGAAAGCACAGAGATGGATAAAAGACCTCTTCATTGAAAGACAATATGCCTGGCATCTCACTGTTGTCTTTACAGGCTTAGTTTTCCACATTTTTTGGTTGCATATGAGAACAATGTTCTCTTCAGGGGTGGTAAAAGTTTTCTCCAGTTAACATAAAAGTATGAAAGTGCTTTGATCTGTGTGTAGAAAAAACATTATAGAAGCATGTAAGTAAAAGTATTATTGTGCAATCTCTGCATACTTAGACAGGACAGTTGCATATCAACTCTTTCAATTGCTTTCATGTGCAAAAGCGTTACAATCTGTCGATGCTGCACAAACGAAGTAGTAAGAACTTGCTCAGGGCACAGTGACCAAAATTTTACTCTTAGTGTACTATTCACAAAAAAGTTGCTTTCAGAAGGAACATTTAATAGATCATGATGTACCCCAAATAAAAAGGAACAGCTTTTAAGCATTAACTTCAGTAAGTACATAGTTCAGCCATACCTTTCAGCTCTCTGCAGCTGACTGTAAAGTTAAGAGTAAACAAAACATCACCATCTTTTGCCCGTTTGGTTTGCATTTATAGCTAAGGACTTCTTAAGTACATGTTTCTGGAGCTCAGCATCGCTCTCTAGTGGGTCTGAATCACAACAGTAAGATCAAACCTAACAGAGTCAGTGCATGAGCAGTCTGGAACTTCATTATGGAAAAAGCTACCATCATGTAAAAGGATCTTTCAATCCAAGGCACTGTTGCTGCAAACACTACTGGTTGGTCCTCTGCATTCGTGTGAAGTTCCCTGTGGTATCATCACCTGTAACAAGATCCAGTGATCAACATAGAAAGTCACTGGCTTCATTACTTCCAATCCAGCAGTTGCCAATTCATCTTTCCCCCTGTTGTTCTCTCTCAAGCTCAGCTTTATTAACTTCTCTTTGCTTAAAACCAAAACTTATCTGTTTTCTGTCTGCATCTGTTTATTCTGTAGAAGTACACCACAGAAAGCTGTTGACAGGTAAAATTTTGCTGTCCATACAGCAAAAAGGAGCAATGTTCTCCGCATCTCATTTTTTGTTCTTCAGCAAAGATTGCACTCTAGTGCTGACAGATGATGCCAAGGCATTGCTATTTCAATTTACAGAGTATTAAAATGGAAGCTTCCCTGCAATGAAAGATAATCTGACAAAAAGCATTTTACACCTGGCTATGGTCACCTAGTTTTGTCTAAAGATCAATAAATCACAGAAGTTTTGAATAGCTTCATTTTAAAATTAAATTTAAAAAAAATAAAAAAAAAAGAAAAAAGAACAAAGTAGCTATGTAAAAGCTTTGTTTTTCACAAAGAAAAATACAAAAATGTTCTTTCTTGTAGGCAATGCTGGGACGAGGGAATGGAGAGTCCTCAAGAAAGAAAGAGGAAGAGGAAGTTCAGAGCAGGCACAGACTGATCCCTTTTGGAAGGAAGATTTATGAGTTCTACAATGCTCCCATTGTTAAATTTTGGTTTTACACAGTAAGAAATCTTTCCTGTTATATTACTACTGTTTGGACAAGTATGGAAAGTGGATTAAGGTCATCTTCCGTGTTCATTGAAAGCCTGCATCTGTGTGCATTGGAGGGCTTGCCCAGAAATAATCTAATAAAAACATTTTGTGAAGGCCAGCTAGCACTTGCAAACCTGCCTAATGGTTAAAATCTGAATGGCTTTGTATGTTTTTCTTCAAACCCAGCAATAAGGCAGTTTGCTGCTCCCAAAAAGTTCCCTGTAAGAGAATTCCAATAGGAGAGAGCTCCCAGTAGTAAGTACAGTGGAAGGCTGAGCTGAATCAGGATATCAAATTGTATAATAATTGATGGAAACAAGAACCAGATAGAGCATTTCTGTTTTCTTGGAATGTATTTTTTCTTTGTTCTGCTTTGACTATTCTGCAGAGTTTCTCAGAGTGTGTTTGTTTAAAAAACAGCAAGATAACAGAGACATCAATAACAGCTAATGTACATTTTCCTGGCACAAACTATATCAAATCAGTATTATCTCCTTGTATTATAAAGAAACAGATCTTGCAGATGGAGCAGGAAAAAAAAAAGTCATGTATTTTTACTAAAGACAGGAGCAAAAACTTTACAGGGTATTCTCACAAATAAATTAATAACTGCTTTATTAAAGTTACTATATGGACGCAAAGTGTTTTGGCAATTAGTCCTTCACTATCGAGTTGGAAGCAAGGATTGGAAAGAATTCCATTACCGTCTCTCCTACATCAGGTGCTATCTGATGTTTTCATTCAAAACTGGGGTGATGGAGTAGAGATTAGTTATTAAATTGCATTAGAATTTAGAAGGATGATATCAAAAAGTAAAATGAACACTGAAAGCAATCCTTTCAGTCTCTTTGGCTGGAATATTCAATTCCAGCTCAGCTCCTGCATCATGTGACAGGTATGGTTTGAAGGACACAAAAAAAGAACAAGAAAAAATGTTTCAGGATGTCTGTAAAACATGACTTAAGGGGAAAGATTTAGGGAAGTAAGGTTGTTTTCTTGGGGAAAAAACAAGTCTGCAGAAGGCATAATAGTTTTCAAATAGGAGTAAGTAGCTGCAAAGAGGAACAAAATGGCATAATCTCCAAATCATTGTTAAACGGGGCAAGAAGTAATGATTTAAATTGCAGCAAGGCAGTTCTAGGTAAGGTATTAGGAAACAGTATCTAACGCGTCTGACAGGTACTGTCATACACTGTGTAAAGAGGTGGTAGAGCTTCAATTATTAGTGATTTCTAAGTCTGTCTTATAAAAACATGTGTCCACTATGGTACACTGTAAGTAATTCCATCTCAGTACCATGGAATTGGCGAGAAGATTTCAGGTAGTCATTCACGGTTATATTTTCCAGCATTCTGCTGAATGCACAGCAAATCACAAAGAACATATCCTTCTTAAGAGAAAAACTGGTTTGCTGAGATCAAGGCAACATGTCTGCAGCCAGAAAAACTCACATCAACAGAGACTAAACTGTCACGGACAGCTTATGCTAGCAAATAGCTCCAGTTTGGCAACTTGGAATAACTGCTTGCTGGACTGTGTGGCCGTTGAACATTGATCAGCCTGATGAGTCTAGAAATTGCTCATCAGCAGCCTACTCTCATTATCAATTGCAATATATATTATACAGAACCAGAAAAGACTTCACACTGTAAACAGAAAGAAGCATCCTGGCTCTCACTGTTAGTTCAATTCTGAAATGGGAGAAAAAGATCAATATTACATTTCCATTTAGACCTGTTCCTACAGTTTTGTGTCCTGAGGCAGGTCTCAATCAAGGTCACTTATAAAGCTGGATCTTGCCTACACTGAAGAGCAAATTAAGGTGGATTCTGGCTTCAGTGCCTGACCAGTTGGTTATATTGAGAAACTCCTGGAGACCAAAAGCAAAAACATTCAGATGAGGGTTAAAATTGTACAGCATGTCACACTTTTTATGGGCACACAGGCAGAAGTACTAATTGTAGGTTTCAAAAGAAATCCTACAAATTTTGCATTCAAAAAAAGCAACTGTACTTATGTCTATTGTATATCTTGTAAAATAATTTTATTATTCCATAGCTACCTACCTGCTATTACTCTATAGTTGTATCCATCTTCATTCTTAAAATGCACAAGAGTGGGTTAAATGTGGGGATCTTTGAGTAAGTAATATTTTGACTCAGCAGATGAGCCAAAATAAACAGCTTTTTTTAAAGAAATAAAATTAGCCTTTCTATCTGGACATGCAGTAGTTTCAAAACTTTAACTACTCTGGTCTGCGTTTTGACTGTTACATTGAAAACCACTTTCAAAGAGTCTTGAGCACCAGCGTGAGCAGCTGTATTGAGGTTTGACCACAATGCTCCTGGAAGACAGGAGCAAATTATAGTCGCCCAGAGAGAGAAGAAAGGTGTCACTTACTATCTGAAAGGCTTGTTCCTTGGGTCCTTGTTGGTGCATTTTCAACATCATTTTAATATTTAAATCAAGATGCTTTTTTTCTTTTCTTTTTTTTTTTTCCCCTAAGCAAGATTTTTCAGCAGTTTTCAGTAAATATGAATTGCAAGCGAACAAACAAGCAAAACCAAAAAAAGTAACAAAAAGCCTTTAGTTACATGGTGGGTCTTGTGATTTCTGACACCTTTGTAATGTTAATGACACTATTCTTTGACTGTACTAACTGCAAATGCTCACCAAAGACTGCTGAGTCAGACCAAATTGGTATGATTTGCTGTTAGTTAATAATCAAGAAGATTTAAGAGGAGGTATGCTGCTGGCAGTGTCACCTGTCTTTTCACACTACTATAGCAGAAGGCGTTATTTCAGCTAGGTAGGTGTGCATCCAGTTCTGCCTTCCCAGACAGAGTTTCTGCAGACTCAGCTGGCACCCTAAATGTTGACCTAAGTCAATACTGCTCTCCATTTCCTTTAGGAGTGTTAAGGGAAAACCAGACTCTAGTCATGAGCATTGCAATCCACCATCATGCACAGTCTGAGAGATCAATGAGATCATTTCCTCCTCTGTTTTATGCAGGCAGGAAACAGTATTTCAGCTGACTCTCTGTAGTGATAGTTATGGCCAATATAAAGAAATCTCTCAAGTGTCCTTCAAACCAGCAGCTGGAAGATGAACCACTCTGTGGCTTTTACACAGAGCAGAAGTGATGTTCATTAACAAATACAGATGGACTATGAATCCTGTTCCATGAGGCACTGGTTGCTTTGTCTTGAGTCTGACACAAAGTACACAATAGTTGTGACTAACATGGGGTTGAAAGAGAAAACCCGTAATGAAATACAACTGAATGGAATAAGGGTTTTTTCTGATTAATATGTTCATGCACAGAACTGTGTCATATTTTCTCTGATTTAGATTTGGCTAAGATGCATTTTTTTTGCAGGGCTGCTGTTTGAAAGGCAAAGTAGACAGGCAGTTGGATTCTGACCACCAAAGACCTCAGAAGTGGCCATTCACCCTTGCTACAATGCATGCTCCAGCCCTTAGGTTTCTCTGAGTTTTATGAACTAGATGATGCAATTTGCCTGTCTTGTCTTCTTTTGACTGACCATTTCATCACATTCAGCATGTAGAAAGAAAAGAAAAAAGCTAAAAACAAAACCTACACTTCCGACTGTATGAGAAGGAAGGCATATTAGAGATGAGAAGGCAAAACAGTTACACAGAAAAACTTGGAAAAAATATAACACAAATGAATGTATGGTTATGCCTGGCTACTTGCTGCAGCAGTACAAGTAGGAGTGGCAACATTTTGGATTAGAAATATGGTATAGGTTACAT
The DNA here is from genome assembly GCA_025447955.1 of Psilopsiagon aurifrons. NCBI lineage: Eukaryota > Metazoa > Chordata > Aves > Psittaciformes > Psittacidae > Psilopsiagon > Psilopsiagon aurifrons. The sequence continues at coordinate 6,726 of JAOEHY010042803.1, read as the reverse complement.
CAGTGTCACACTGGGTAGAAAGACCTCTAGAAACACCCAGGACCTTCTGGGCCATAGGCAAAGATTGTGCAAAAAAGGTTTGGAAAGCCAGAGTCAACTTAGAACAGGGAGAAAAACACAGAGCAGTGGTGTTAGAGGAGTAAAGGCTTTATCAGCAGATGAGGGAGAAATCTTCAGTTAGGTAGCTTAGTTTGGTAGTTGACACAGTGACTTCCCATCACTGTGAGATCATCCAGGGTGACTGCATTAGTAAAATTTTATTGGGGAGGCAGTTGTAGCTTGAGGAGAGGACATTAGTGCATGTGTGTTGCAGAATACACACTGTATGTGATTTAATGTGAGCATTTTCACGCAACTCAGAACACTGATTGTTCTTTTGTCTGTTTGACTCTGGTTACAGCAGAATTAGGAATATCAAATCATACCCAAGAAACTGGGTCAGTTATATAAGTATAGTGAGTATTGATATTAATTTTGTTTCTTTACAGCTGGCATATATAGGCTACTTGATGCTTTTCAATTATATAGTGTTAGTGAAGATGGATCGCTGGCCATCTACACAGGAATGGATTGTCATCTCGTACATTTTCACTCTGGGAATAGAGAAGATGAGAGAGGTAAAATCACCCCAACCAAAAAAGACATAATGAAAAAGAAATAGCTTTGCTTTTTTTTTCTTTTTTTTTTTCTTGGGAGGGGGGTGTTGTTTTTTGAATATTTTTTTTTATTATTTTTCTCCGGATAATTTGTGATGAACAGGTTTATCATAGAATTGCCTTTTTTTTTTTTTCCCCCAGAAAAACAGACGGATTAGTCAAAACACAGCACTAAAAAAAACAATCTTGCTTCATTTCAAAATCAAGTGTTGCTTTCTTTTTCTCCTATGGAATTTCTCTTTTCAAGTTGCTGTGTGATGCACATTTAATAGTATTCACAAGTGTGAGGCAGCCTTATGATACATCTCAAAATGTAGCTATATTCCTTAAAATGTGGCCCAGAAACTGAAGTTTGCTTCAGGGACAGGTCAAGGAAATATGCTGTAACAGAATGGACAGACTTGAGGATAGCATGGAAAACCTGCGTTCAGATTCCCAACCCAAACAGAGTTTATTCAAAATTTGCAGCTGTTCTGTACATCCAAGTGTGTCATGTAAGGATATAAGTAAAACCAGCCATAGCTGAGGGAAGATTCAGATCCACATTGAATATTGCAGCACATTTCTAAGAGAATTTTTCCCTTCTAATCTTGAAAATTTTTGCTAATTATGTCAAGCAACATCATGCATCTGCCTAAAGATGCTAATGCACACAGGTAGAGCAGAGACAGCATTTATGGTAGCACTCAGTCTGTAGGCAGAGGGAAGTTGTTCTGCCATCTGCCCCTCATAGTCTCTCCCACTTGCAGATACCACTGTGCCCTTTTCACTTAGCCAAATGAACATTTATTCCACAATGACACCAGAGGCCAAATTCAGCCCTGATGTGAGTGGGTGCAAGTCCTGTTGACCTCAGCTAAAACAGCACAGTTGTACCCCTGGGCTGAATTTGTCTCCATCTGCATTTGTATTTTTCTGCAGCAAATGCTTTTGAGGGCTAGACTAAAATGGTCTTGCAACAGCCACTTAGACTTCAAAGGCAGATTTCAAACACTGTTTGGTAAACTTTACATTATAAAAAAAAAAGAACAGAGGAAAAGTCACTCCTTGTGTGGCCTATAATGGGTGTACTTCAGTAACTGAAAGAAAAACAAGGGCAACAGCCACACAAGGACTCTGCAGCACTGATGGAGACAAAGCACCACTAGCACAGTAGATGGAAGGCTGCTGGCAGGAATTGTATATGCCATTTTTGTCTAATCATTCACCCGAAATTGTCCTTGCCACAAAAGTCTATCAAGAACATTTGTCATAATGGATTTCTAAGCAGATGTTGGAGATTGTTCACAGAAGACAAGCCTAAAATTCACTCTGAAAATGAATTATAAGAAAATCATAAGAATAGCATTCATCTTTTTAAGGAACTGTATGAGTCTGCTCAAACGTTCTCAGGCTAAATTTAGAAAATTAAAACAAACAGCTTGTTAACTCACTAAAAGCTACGAATTATTCATAGAAATCACTTGAGGAATAGTTTCAACAGTAATTTAGGAAAACAATCAAGTCTTCCAAATGATCTTGCAAATAGAATGACGATAAATTACAAGTTAAGATTAATTATTTTTGTGAATTATATTCTCAGCTGTGAAACTTAATTTTCAAAAATAGGTCCAAGTAGTAGCTAGTATCTCTCTGGATTAAATGCTAAATCCAGATCTTTATGGTTATTCATTATTTCTTGGCAGTATGATTCAAATTTTAGAATGTTTTTTCTTAAAACTTCATGTTCTTCAAATGTTAATTTTCTGATGAGATATCTTTCTACATTTTTCCCTCTATACCAAGACTAAATAGGGTCAATAAATTTGAAAACCAGAAAGATATACATATATTTCTTCTGATTTTGTGGGTGTTTGCATCTTTTTTCTTTTAAGTAAATTGCACATAGATACAAACTAAGAAAGATTGAAATGGAAGGTTCCTCAAAAAAAATCAGAGAGTACATGAGGCATTTATGAAATAGGAGTCTATCACCTTTCCTTTGTCCTGTATGGCATATATCTGTTTACTATAGATTTCTTCAAGCTTAAGTTAAGACAGCTCAGCTCCTTTCCATTCCCTCTGTCCTTCAGATACTGATGTCAGAGCCTGGGAAACTGTTACAAAAAGTAAAAGTTTGGCTCCAGGAGTACTGGAATGTTACTGACCTCATAGCTATCCTCCTGTTCTCTGTTGGGATGGTGCTCCGTCTGCAAGATCTGCCACTGCGGAGTGATGGACGAGTAATATACTGTGTTAACATCATTTACTGGTATATACGGTTATTAGACATCTTCGGAGTAAACAAGTATTTGGGACCATATGTTATGATGATTGGGAAGATGGTAAGAGAAGTCATGTACTCTTTTTTGTGTTTTACCAGCATGTTCTTGACTCAATGCCTTTTGCCAGTGGTATTGTTGCAGATTTATCTGTGTTTTTCCTACACATCAGGATTTTCATGCAAGCTAGAAATCAGTGCCTTATTGAATCAAAACCTCATCATAGATTCCCAGAACCAAGGATTAGACTCTCTCTGTTCTGTTACATAATGTACTGCTTGTCTTTCTCTGACATCTCACATCTCTTCAACAGCAAAGCCACCCATTTACACCTTTGCACCTCATTCGAAGAAAATACAAAGGATGTTAATTCTCAACTGGTTGTGAAGGTGGGAGGTTTGTTAAGGTTAAAAAAGTGTTGGGTACCTTAAGACTCTCAAAGTGTGTTTAATAGGCGTGGTATATTCAAATCTGTAATGGTTATGATGAAGACTCCGACCTTTCTATATTCTGCTTCATGTCGATATGTTTTTCCATGTTTAGTGTTCCGGTGCGTTCGTGAGATGAGGAATCCATTTGCATAGCTGCAGTCTCTGTTCCTTGGCCACATCATGTGCATGTACCTGACATGCCAGGAATATGAACAGTTTATGTGATAGTACATACATACAGGAAAAACCAAGAGAGATTTGCTGACAGATGTATAACTTTTTACTTTTCACCTTTTTCTTTTTATTTTTCAGTAGGAATGTTGCATTAAAGCAGCATTTTACTCATATAAGTTAAAGAAAATGGCCGAGTTTTCAGATGCACATCCATGATGTACGAGTACTTGCACATGTAGCTAATATACAGGCTCATGTTTTATATGCAGCTATCCAGCCTTTATTGTGTAATTCGTGGCTGTTTCATGCATTCTGGGGTTTAAAATTTATTTAAATATATGTATACATGCTTATTTATATATATAAAATAAAAAAACCCTTGAAGCTGGTATTCAGTAGAAAAAGTAAACCTAATATTAACTTTCCTAAATATGCTATATGATTTATATGTGGACAATACTCAACAAGTTCAAATAGGACTTGTATCCACCCTGCTTCCTCACCATAGTGGGAAAAGGGCACATATATGAATGCATGAACTGTCACCCCTCCTTGATGTTACATTAGTCACAACAAGCTCAGTCACTCAGTGATTCTAAGCAGGTATAAAACTGAAATGTAAAATGTATGTCCAGTTAGGCTTC